>JAPKLW010002975.1:0-56111 GCA_026898455.1 Plectranthus barbatus | reverse complement strand
TGTGTAACTAATCTCTTCCTCAGATTCTAGGGTTTCGAATTATCAATTTATACATATTTGATTAATTGAATTATTTTCCCTTTCCCTTCATAGTTTGTGAAATCTGTGCTTATTCATAATCTTGATTTGCTGATCACATCTTAGGATTATCTAGTTGATTACTTGAGACGTAATTGTGATAGTTTTCAATGGAAAGAGATTTTCACAATATAATCTGATTTCTTGTCGTAACTGAAGGAGATCGATTGTAGGGATAAATCTGTAGATCTTTGGAGTTAGTTAATTTATCTTGAGACCGAGCGGAGATAGGTAATTAATTAATCTACTTTATGAATTGTCAAACAAAGAAGTTCATAATATTTTTCAGATGTTTCACTACGAAGAGGAATTAAAATTGGGAATTAATCAATTCATTCATCCATATCATACTTGATAGGTAGATATCCCTAGAATCTGTACTCCTCTTATCTGAATCCAAAAGCCTTTTAATTTCCTGTTTAATTTTCATTAGCAAGTATTGTGATTTTCAAAACAACCAAAACTTTTTAATTGATTTTCCTAACCAGTATTTTGAGAACTTATGATTTAGTACTTAAGGTTTTTCGTTGCTTCATTCCCCTGGATCGATAACTTTAGTGTTTACAAATTTATTTGCCACTATTTCTATAATTAATCTGTAGAAATTACAGTGATCAGTAGCCAAGTTCATATTTTTTGCATTTTGCTTCTTGACGGAAATGGCAACCTGGATCACAAACTCGGCGGTCGCCGAGTTTGCAAACGGGTAAAGAGTTAGTAAAAATCAACATTTTTCTTCGTGACGAACTCAGCGACCAACCTACACAAATGGCGGTTGTCATTACTACTTTACGGGTCACCGTTCGTGTTTTAAAGGCCGAATGTTGATGTATTTTTCATATCTTTTTGGATTTGTACGAGTCAGATATATCTATAGGGTTCCAGAGTTATTTCAAAACAGTTAGTCATTATTTTATGAGATTATTTTGGAGAGAACGGAGAACCTCAGGGAGAATACAAAGTACAAAGATTGAAGATCCAAGATTGAAGACCATGGTTCTTTGATTCTATGTTTTCGTTATCTTTCTGTATTTCTTTCTTCTTGTTGATGGAATTTAGCATGTCTGGCTAAATCACCATTGGATTCTAGGGTTTGATCCTGTGATGGATTTATGCAATTGTTGATTTGATTCAATTTTACTTTTCCATTCGCATTTTGATTGTTCTGGGTTTTCATTATTTGCTTGATATTGGCCATTGATGGCAAACTAATTGATATTTCTTGAACTGAGAGGTCTAGGTTTATCAATAGGTTGCACGATAATTAGATTTAATTAATTGAATATTTGAGAGGAATTTGATTGATTGAAGGGTTTTGAAATCTGAGGTTTCAATCAAGAGTAAAATTCTTTATGCGCATTCGAGAGGAGTCATTAGGAGTTTTATTTTCATGTTACGGTTTAGAATTCGAGAGAATCGACTGATAACATATTTGAGATTAATTCATGTATTTGAAAATTAAATCGGAATTGGATTGAATGAATATTTGCATAATAGTTCATTATAGTGGATAATCCTGAAATCCTGTTTCTCCTATCTTTTCTAAGTTACTCATTTATTTCCCTTTAATTATTTACTTTCAAAATTGTCTAAATAATAAAACAATCTTTTAATCCAAGTCTCTAGTAGTAAGATATATGTGTTAGAGTGCTTGATTATATTTCGAGCTTGCAATCCTTGTGTTCGATATTTTTATTACTTGTTATCTACAATGGTTTGTACACTTGTAGAATAACGTGTTGTGAAACACGCTATCAATTGATCCATTAATATAATGAATTAAGCATATACGATTTCATTTATCTTCAATACATACACACTAAATTTGTTGAATTTAAAGTCTATCTTTTAATTAATAAACTATTAATTCATCAATATATTAATATATCTCTAAATTAATAAAATTCTATGATCCCAAAATTATTAATTTGAGGTTTTATTTATTTGCAGAAGTACAAATAAGCCTTTTAAACCTCTACAATTCTACATATTGAATAAAATTGTTATATTTATATAAATTTATTCTTTTCTAGTAACAGATAAAGTTAATTTAACAAAAGTTTGAAAATAAAATTTTAATATAGTTTGAAAATTTTATTTTCAAGCTAAATTACTTAATATTGTCAAACTCAAGTTTCTCTCATTTAATTAACGAACTTCAATAAATTACTTAACATTTTCTTGCATCTATTAAATCATAAATTGAATAACTTAGTGCGTTTCTCAATGTAAGATTCAATTCGTAAACTCTAATTTATTTGATGAACATTCTTGTTGACAAGTTTAAAAATTGGATCAAACTCGAGGAGAAAAAAAAAACAGAAATGAAACCTCAAGCATGAGATGGTCCTTAAAGAAAAGAGAATAAACACAAATCCAAATAAAATTTGAAATAAATTTAACCATTGAAACTTTCATTCGATTCAGATTCATTTACATCCTCCCACCATCAATCAAGATGTGAAAGTTCATGAAATCTTATCAGAAACTCACTGTATTCGACTGTGTATTCTTGAATACAGCACCCAAAAAAAAAAAAGCTGACCAGCTCGGGCTCCATAGATGCAAGCAAGCTTCGATCACGGACAATGGACGATATGAAGTTTTTATGAAATGCTGCAAGTGAAGAACACTTCGGCTCTGCGAAATGATGATATTCATTCTTCGGGTTGCATCTTCAAGCATTCTTCACGTATGGACTCGAAGAGAACTGTGGACAAGTATCGTTCCCCGAAGCTGGGAAACACAACCTGCAGGTGTTTCAAGAATCATAGAAGAGCTTCAGAAGAAAATGGAAGCTATGTTTCAGTATATTTATCATGGGGAAGACACAAGGTCATGTGTTTCATCATGCAACAAAACAAAAATAAGATTTTGAGAAGAAAAAAAAGCATTTTTCTGCTAAACTTACTTATTATCATCAGTAGATGTGTTTTCTTTCTGTTAGATATACGAAATTTGGATTTGCCAATGCGTACAAGAAAAATGCAGAATGCTAAAACAGTTTTTAAAGTTGCATTGCAGTTTAGAATGAAGTGAATAAGCATATATCACCAACTTATCCAAAACCAACATACCGTGATGAGTTTACCAGCATTTTCAGGTCTCCTTCCAACTCTTAAAGCAGCAGTAGCTGCAGCTCCAGAAGAAATACCAACCTGGTAACAATTAAAAAAAAAAAATGCTTCACTAAGAAACAAGGGAGGAAATTTCCTATCAAATATAAACCCTATAATTGTGGAAGTATTTGACTAAGTATTGGCAAATGTAGAAACTTATAATATAACCGCAGTCAAGTGAATGCGGTTTTGCCTGAAGCATAACAAAACTCGCATTCGTTGAATGCGGTTTTTAATAAATCCTAATTAACAAATTATTAATTAGCGAAATACTTATTCATAATTAAAAATAATAATAACTAAAATTGCATTTGGCATATGCAATATATGGTTTATGCATAAACCGCATTCAACAAATGCAGTTTTACATAAGTCAAGTTTTTCGGTTACCGTTGCCTCTGTTGCAAAAATCGGCGCCTAGGGCGCCTACGACCGCCTAGGCGCCGATTAATCGCTAGTCGGAGGTCCACCGATCCGATAAACGTGAAATCGTTGAAAAAACCGATTTTTTTCTAATCAGTGCCTAGGCGGCGATTAATCGGGCTAGGCGGACTAGGCGGATGGGATTAATCGGGCTAGGCGGCGATTAATCGGATTAATCGGCGATTAATCGAAAAAAAAATCGGTTGGTATAAATTTTAACTACAAATTGAATTTAAAATCTTAATATTAAAAAAATACAAATTAATTTTTTTTTAAAAACATAATATTAAAAGTAAAAGTGTAAAACTTAATTTTAATGCTATTTCCAAATCCCAAATCTAAATAAAAATTCACATTCACAAGTCACGACTCACGACTGTTCACGGCCGCACGCCATTCTCCTCCACCCACGGCCACCAGCGCTTAGGCGTGTCTGTTGCAGGAATATTTAAACTTTAGTTTATGATTTATTTTTAAATGTGACAATGTTTGTTGCGTGTATATTTAGACTTCGTTCTTTGCTCTTATTTTTAAATGTGACAATGTTTGTTGCATCCACAGTACAACGCGTAATATGTATAGCTAAAAGGCTATACATGTATAACATTCACATATTGCTGTCAGTGTTAAGACTGATAGCATTAAACTAGGGTACAACAAAAAGGTACAAATCTAATTACAGTTCCCACTCCATGTTGTTCCAACTAATGGCTTCAAATATCTTATGAACTAGTTGCGAGTGATACAACGGCTTGGATATGATCAATAGAAAATTTGAGTTTTGCTTATCACTGCTCTGCCAGGAGAAAAAAAAAAAAAAAAAAAAGATACCACATAAGGAATCATATTTTGGGAGATTTGGGTTATGTGAATGAACAAGAATGATTTGAAATTCATAAAGATTTTGGTTTGGTGAATGAACAAATGAAGTTCGTAGGTGTTTATTGAAAAAAAAAATTCCTTGTAAAACTGATAAATGTTGTTGATGGTACAACAATAATTTCCTTGCCACGGCAGTAAGTGCAGCAGCAGAGTGATAAGCTCATATTTTCACTCACTTATCCATGTTTTCTCCTTTGTTTTAGTGCAATTAGGTTTGTTTATTAGTTGTTTTCGTGCATGTGTGTATTATAGAGGATGTTATACTTGTGATACTAAGTTTTGTATGTGTTTGAGGCTAAAAGTGAGCAAAAGATGAAAAAAGTCGAGTTTTACAGAGTTGCTGCTTCAATTGACACACGGGAAGTCGACCAAGTAGGAAGACATGCCAAAATCCTTAAGCATGACCTCTGTGTCGACCGAGATGGAGTATGTCGACTGACACAAAGGTCGAATGTCGATCGAGAAGCAATGCAGAAGAGGGGCTCAACATTTGTGATGTATGTTGATCGACACGCACCGTGTCGATCGACACAAAGGTTGAAGAAGGGTGAATCGACACAATGCCTACATGTTGATCGACACAGAATCCGAAGAAGGAAAAAATGCCTGGTTTGGAGATTTTTGATATTTTAGCCCAATAACTTGTATAGATGTTTTCACTCCTCTATAAAAACTATCTCCCTAGGGCACGAAAATTATCATTGTTATTATTAAGAATATTGTAACATTGGAATTTTTCCAAGACCTTGAAGGTTCCTATTGTCCTTACAAGGTAATTTATGATTTTTAATAGAATGTTTGCTTTATTTCACGTCATATTTAGTGGCTAGAAACCCTAGCAGTTTCTAGGGGTTTTGATAATCTGTCTGATGCATGTATGAATGATTCAACACAATAGCATGGTTCAATTCTTGGTTTTTATTCAAATCGAATCTAGAATTAATGACGGATCGAGAGATGAAATTAATCTAGGTTTGAAAGTTATTAATTTAAGGGCCGAGAGGTGAAAATTAGTAATAAGAAGAGAGAATTGATTACAATTGTTTTTTTGTCTCACAAGGAAGAATTAATTGGAGGATTTAATTAGATAATTATCGAGATTGACTAATTTTGTATTCTTGAGACCGAGAAGAGATAGTCACAATTTAGTAATTTAGGATTTAATTGCCTAACCAATGAATTTAACCCACCTAAATCTAATTTATTCTCCATTGTTGAGTTGATAAATTTTACATGTTGATGATCTGATTATTTGCCCTGGGATCTGTATCCTTAAATTTTGTTTTCAAAAACCTTTAATTTTCTGCACTGTTATCTTTAAATTTCAAAACCAAAAACCCTATTTCAATTGCTCAAACAATCGTGGTTTAAAAACTATGGCTAGCACTTAGGATAATTTCGTCATACAGTCTTTGTGGCTTCGACCACCTTAGGGTGTTATAAATTTATTTGACCACCGCACTATAATTTGTCTGCGAATTTTGCAGCGATCACAGAGGAGCGTTGGTGACTGACAAATTTGAATTACGTAAAAACCGCACTTGTTTAATGCTGTTAATGCATAACCAAAAACCAGTTTTGCCAAATGCAGTTTAATCATTATTTCGCTAATTAATAATTTGGTAATTAGGATTTATCAAAAACCACATTCGCTGATTGTGATTTTTGTTATGTTTCACGCAAAATTGCATTCCTCGAATGCGGATACATTATTAGTGTCTACATTTGTTAACCCTTGGTCAAATGCTTCCACAATTCTAGGGTTTATACTAGATAGGAAATTTCCTCATAAAAAACTTGTGCTCAAAAACCTTAAAATCCAAACTTTTAGTGATTATAGATTCATCAAAAAGAAGAACAAAAGTTATGTAATTTGTTTGCAAATTTAGTGAGATGGAAATAATCAAAATAGGAATGCACAAAACATGAATTCCAGCATAGCTATTTGAATGCCTCCAGCATTGGATATTTCAAAACCAAACAAGTGACCAGTAATAGTTAGGCAAATGTAAGAAGAAGAAGCACTGACCAGTAGGCCTTCTTGAAGAGCCAATTGCTTTGCAGTTTCTAATGCTTCATCACTTGATACCTAGCAGGGAACAACAAGAGTCTATAAGCAAGAAATATGGCAAATGAAACAGAACTATATGCCTTTGGAATAAGAAAATTCACATCTTAGATAAATAACAAAATTGAAGCTTGACTGCACTAATTTGGTGCCCATTTAGTATCCACATGCAGTTTAGAAGCTATACAGACTTATGGAGGTAAGAAGCAGACCTCAATAACTTCATCCATAACTTCTAGATCTAAATTCTTTGGAATAAAACCTGCTCCAATTCCTTGAATTTTGTGAGGACCTGCAGTTTCAAATTTCAGATGCTAGACAACGGGTTTTTCTTTGTGAGTTGACAAAGCTAAGTATACAGCCCATAATCATACCAGGCTGCCCACCAGACAAAATGTTACTTTCTGTTGGCTCGACACCAATTACCTAATTCAGCATGGATAAGCAATCAATTGGTGTACTAGAGATAAACAGAAAAATTATGCTGAATGAAGAATTTGCTACAAGTAGAGATCATTTAAAAGGTAAAAGCTTACCTTGATATTAGGATTCTGTTGTTTGAGATAACGACCGACCCCTGAAATAGTTCCACCAGTGCCAATCCCTGCAACAAGTATATCCACTTTGCCTTTTGTATCTTCCCAGATCTCTGGGCCAGTGGTTTCATAGTGAATCTGCCAGAGAGAAACCTAGCCATCATGATCTAATGTAGTTTCAGTCTAAAACAAAACTGGCTTAAGCAGAACAGAAAGTGTTGTTTCGAAACTCAGAAGCAGGATAATGTTATGCAAACATATAACTATCATAAATATACGCATTTCGCATTAACAAGGCATAAACAAATATATTATGCTTTAAGAATATACGAAAACTAGAGAAAGCATATGCTGTCACAAACTCGGTTACCTTCAGATGATTGAGCCCATAAATGCCAACAAACCAACTGGATAAAACAGAGTAAGAGGGAAACATGACTATAAAAAATGATTTAACTCAGAAGGTTGCAAGAAAAAACCTGGGGATTTGCAGGGTTATCGAATTGTCCAAGCATAAAGGCATTTGGGGTGCTATTCAATATTTCTTCAGCTTTTTGAAGAGCTCCATTCACGCCTTTGGCTGCATCAGTTAGCACAAGTTTAGCTCCAAATGCTTTCAAGAGAACCTTTCTCTCAAGACTCATAGATGTAGGCATTGTCAAAATGAGCTTGTATCCTTTAGAGGCAGCTATGAAAGCAAGACCAATTCCAGTATTTCCACTAGTAGCTTCAACCAAAACACTCTAGAATATAGTCGAGGTTTCAAAATGAGAACAAAGAAGTGAGAAGGAAACAACAATCAACAAGAGCAAACTACATATTGGAAATATAGTGCAATAATTTTACCTTTCCAGGTGTTATAAGGCCTCTTTTCTCAGCATCAGCTATCATACTATATCCTATCCTGAAAGTAAATTATGACTAATCTTTATGGATATATGATGACCTGACCAAATGGTACTTCTCGATAAATTTGCTTGCTCCATTATAAGTTATAACCGAGGTAAATGAAGAAAAAATAAAAACATTTTTTATCACAATGACAAAGTGATTCTCTTCATGTCATGCACATAATATCTGAATTTGAAGAACAATACTACTGACCTATCCTTGACACTGCAACATGGCTCCATAATCTCAAGCTTGGCACATATATTTGCAAAGCATCCTTTTACAATATTATTCAAGTAAACCATTGGTGTCTTCCCTATCAGCTGTATAGAGCATCAAGATCAAAAGAAAGTGAATAAACACAAAATGGGAAATTTAAAGTAGTGCCAAGAAGGAATTAGATGACAAAAAACAAACCATATTTATTTTTTTGTAGGGAACAAAACAGACATTGATGACACAATATTTACACATAAAATCACAGGCGCATCTTTTATCCATGAGGTTGCTTTGACAAGATCAAATTATTTCAATAACATTAACAACCGCAGCTGCTAACTAAACAAGAATCAAACTGCCATAAAATTCCATCATGTGTTATTACTTATTAGATAAGCATTAAACTGCTGCCATTTACTTTTTGTACTGACTCAAACACCAAACTAGAGACTTGATGTCGCCACAAAAGGCCCACAAGTTCAAAGTCTACACTTCATTTGCACAACCGATATTCTGAACCCAATTTGTGTACCAACTAATGAAACTATAAGCAATGAACAATTATTAAAGTGAAAACCAAAAAATAGGAGGCAGAACCCATTTTTCATATTGGAATGGAAAAAGTAACTGCTCTCACTGAACCAAACTCCTAACTCCAACCTGAAAGTCGGGTTTCAACCAATCAATCTCAATTTCAGGCATAATTTTCAGATACAAAAAGATTAATCGCCAATTAAGTTTCTCGAGGCAACGAAATCTGTTTCCAATAGTTCCACAACCCTCAATCCACGAAGTTAGCACATTTAGAGAGAGAGAGAGAGAGTCTCACCTGGCTAACATCCTTAGCAATGTTGAGGCCTTCAACCACCGCCTGCGGCTCGGACGACACCGCTTTACACACAATTCCGCCATTACTGCACCTACTACTATAGTTGATACTCAAAGAAATGCTACGAGTTAAGTTTCCAGCTCCGACGGTTCGCCCTGCGGCGAAAAACTCCGGCGACCACTGGTCCGACCTGTTGACTGCTAACACAGAAGTCAACGGAGTTTTCGCCAGCGTAGCCATTGCGAATTCGATTCTGTTTCAGCAATGTGGATTTTTTGTGTTGCATATTTTATTCCTTCTCTCACACCTCCACTGCGAGTGAGTTTGTGGTGCTCGTCGTTTAGGACAGAGTTTTCAATTCTATATATATATATATTTATTGATGGATAGACACACGTATATTATATGTATAATGTATGTATGGCAAAGTTTCATGTAAGATGGTCTTATCATTTTTATTGTGAGATGAATTTAATAAAATAATATATTTTTTTATTGCAAATGATGTTTCACCATTTTTATTGTAATATGAGTTTAATGAAATGATGTATTTTTTTATTGTAAATAATATATTTCTTTATTGCAAATAATGTAATTCATAAAAATAAAATGATGTATTTAACTTATTGAAATAATGTATTAAGATCCGTCTCACAATAAAAAAGTAGTGAGACCGTCTCTCATGAGACCAACTCATAATGTATTAGTTATAATTATGGGACTATATTTTTTCTACCAAAATGTGTTTTTCTTTTTAGGACTACATAGAATTTTTTTTTCTTTGTTCGTAGAATTAACTCTTATCTAGGGAAAAGAGCCATTCAAAACTTATCTGTAATCCACTATTTGGTTGAAGAGTATGAGTTTGAAAAAAATAAAAAGATAACCAAATACTTGAAAATCACAAAAATTCTTCAAAATAGTGGGTTTCATTTTCATTCTCAAATTTCATTAACAAAATTATTTATTATTTATGTTTTATTTCATATTAATTTATAATTATTTTCTTATTTATTTATTTTTATAATATAATTATTCTTTTTAATATATTATAATAATATTATTATTAAATTAATCGTTTATTATGTATCTTAACTTTATAATTATAAAATAAATAAAAAATTGATTATTTATTTATTTTTAATATGATTTTTTTACTAAATTAATTATTATTTATATAATATTTTAATTATATTTTAACTTATAAACTTAAAAAACAATCATTAGAATTGAAAAATAATTTCTAAATCTTTCTCATATACCAAACATCATAATTGAATTGAGAATGATTCCAAAAAATAAATCTATATTCATTCTTTTTATTACCAAACTCATACTCATACTCATAATCATTCTCGTTAAATCAAACGTCCCCTTATTTTTTATTATTTACATTATCAGTACATATATTATAAACAAATAAAATATTAATTTCTCTTTTATCCACTACACAACTTACAACTCAATATTACTTACATCATCATCAGTGACCACAACTCAACCTAACTTTCTAATTAAAATATTAATTTATCTCTATTCCAATATAATATAAAAATTAAAAAGTGTTTTAAATTTATAATTAAATAAATAAATTATTATAAACTAAGAATTCATAAATAATTTGACAAACAAAAACTACAATAAATAATACAAATATTACAACTCTAGAAAATCTAAATTGTAAGTACATGAATTATAAATTATATATTTAGATAATTTGGTTGATTGAGATTTATGACAAATGACTTGAATTTTTTTTGAAATGGAGAACAATAGAATTTTTATTGTGTAAATACAATTCATCTACCTCTATTTACAATTTTTTAAATGAATTTAAATATTTTTTTGATAATTAAATAAATTATATATGATAAAAATTATATAAATATTAAAAAGGTATCAAAGGAAAGGCTGCCACGTGTGAGAATAATAATTAAGGTGAGAGGGCATGGAATGGCTGGGGCGGTTGAGAGCTTGTGGACATGCATTTGAATTTTTATTTTTATTTTTTAATATCAAGTTTCTTGTTTTATACGGTGACCTTTTGTAAAAAAGTCACTAGTGGGAATGGTCTTATAAGCGGTTGTAATCACGAAAATCGTATTCAATTATGTAAATACGAAATTTGGATACAATGTGGTTTCAATTTGGATCAAAATATATTTTGTGGATTCTATTTCTATTCTTTCTTTGATTCTTCTCTTCGAACTTGATGTTTGAGTGTTCTTCGAGGTCTTCAACAGAATTTGGCTCCGTTGATCCTCTTCAACTTGATCTTAAAGTTTTATAACGTTAATCCAAAGGGTTTTCACCTTCTTTTTGGATTAAACGTCATGTTTGGATGATTTCTTGAAGAACTTCGATCTTGTTCTTCCTGTTCTTGAAGCTTGATCTTCTTGTTCTTCTTGAAGTTGATAACATTTCTTCGGGGCTGCGAGCCTTGATTCCGAATCAAACATAGGAATTGCTTCACTTTTGATGAAGAACGCGTTGAAGATGACGTAGAACGCCTTCGAATCTTCAAACGAATGCCTTGAACTTTGGAGATAATTCTTCCTTCAAGTCTTGAGCTCTTCAAATTTATCCAGCATTTTCTTCTCTTTTTTCTTTTTTCTTTTTTCGTTTTTTTTTTTTTTTTTTTTGTTTTCTATCTTTTTTTCCTCATTCTTTTTCTTTTTCACTTTTTTTTTCTTTTCATTTTTTCACCTTTTTTTTTCAGTTTTTTTTTTGTCATATTTTTTTTATATCTACATGATTTTATCACGCTTCAAAAAACTTCCCAATCATTCTTGACATCTTCTTCATTCAATTGTACCATCTTCATTTAAGGTAATATGATATGAAGAAACACATTTCTCTCATATGAGTGGATCATCTGATGACGCAACACTCTCCCCATCATCTTCATCATTCGAGACTTTTGTCAGAATGACAGTCCGCTTTGTAGCTTTAAATTCTCTTTCACAGGAAATGGTTAATGTGGTTTGCCTCTTCATGCGGGAGGGAATTAAACTCCTTAGCTTTGTGAACTGTGAATCCTCATCTGTATTTGTCTTGGTCATTGTTGGTTTATGATGACTTCTTTTTCCATCCTTAAGCGATCCCAATCTTTCGAACACGGATAGTCGTGGTTGCCTTCTCTTTTTATCATGGATTGCATCTTTTGTCGAAGACTTTTCTTCTTCAGTGATATAGCAAGTGATAGCCTTTCTAATCACAATACGAACTCGAGCTTGCGGGGTAAATCCTAGTCCTTTCCTGTGGCTGACATCTGAATTTAAAGAATTTTCACTGATGTTGATTCTTCTTGCTGGTTGATCCTCTATCTTTGGATGGCAATTTTCTGATTTAGGGCCATAACCCGTCTTAACCAAAAGTGAGAATGCTTTGGGCCATATTCTTTGCAATTGTTCTTTCAGAAAGCTATCCATGCTCGGTTATAGCACTATGAATGGGTCGAACAAATACATCCAATGGTTGCACCATAGGCTAGCCAGCACCAATCCTTGTTAAAGGGAACGTTAGATCTTTCATAGACTCGTTCTCCATGAGTGGAGCTTTACCCCTGTCGGCCTTTGCATCTTCATTGCTTTGGGTAGCCTTCTTGCGTGTCAAGTAGTATTTCGCGTCTGCGAAGTGTGATTCTGACTCCATGAATGGATTGCTATCACCCACCACCTTCTTTACTACTCCATTTTTGCAATACTTCAGACATTGATGTCAAGTGGAGGGAATGACACCATTTTCGTGCAGCCATGGACGACCGAGAAGCATGTTATAGGATGTATTGGCATCGATGACATAGAATAACATTATCGTTGCCATATCATTCATTAACAAGTCCAAGATCATTGTTCCTAAAGCTTTTTGCCCTTCATGATTAAATCCTTGGATCATCAATCGGCTATCCGCAAGCTCATCCATGGAAATCCCCGATTTCTTCAAAGTACGTAAAGGTAGGATATTGACTGCTGACCCTCCATCCACAAGTATTCTATTTACTTTTTGTTCACGAGTGTAACCACATACGAACAAAGGTCGATTATGGAAATCTGAACCTAGTTCCAAGTCGTCATTGGTGAATGTTATTGCAAACACAGACTTCTCAGTGGTTGCTTCATCCTCCATTAGGAGTTGATCCTTTGTTTGTTTTGAACTCTCACCAGACACATTGTCGGACTTGAATGTTGTTACATTTGCAGTGGCAGCTTCCTCTTCGAGTGATATTTTTCCTTGGTGAGCTAATTGCATGACTTTATCTTTGAATATGAAACAATCTTGAATGGGATGAGCAACCAATCGGTGGTACTTGCAATATTTGGGATTGCCAAATATTTTTCCTCTATACGTTTCATTTCTGGCAACTTGATGAGCCCTATTTGGAGTAGATCATCGAAGATCCCTGGTACATCTGAGTTTAGGAAATGATATTCTCGCTGCTGTATTTCTTTAAGAGACAATTTTCTTGGCATGCTTTCTTGTGGCGCCCTCCGCTTGTCCTTGTTGACTTCCTTCTTTCGGAACATGATGGGTGTTGCCTTAGCTGCCATAGATTCTGTTATCAAAGGTTTATTAGGCAACTTGCCCTCACTTCGAAAGTCTTTTCTTTCTTGATATTTGCCAAACTCTCGAACTGGAGGTTCTTTCATTCCTCTTGCAGTCATACTTAGTTCCATGTCATGAGCTCTAGTTGCCAATTCTTCAAAAGTTCTCGGCTGAATCCCTTTAAGAATATATTGAAGACCCCACTTCATTCCTTGGATGCACATTTCAATTGCCGAAGTCTCAGACAAATGGTCTCGACAATTTAGGCATAGGTTTCTCCATCAATTGATGTAGTCGATCACATGCTCTTCTTTCCATTGGTGGGTGTTTGTGAGCTCCACCATGCTGACGGTTCTCCTTGTGCTATAAAAGCGATTAAGGAATTCGTGCTCTAATTGCCCCCAGCTATCGATTGAGTCTGGTTCCAAATCCGTATACCAATCAAAGGCATTTCCTTTAAGAGATCGTACAAATTGCTTCACCAAGAGGTCTCCGTATGTTCCGGCATTGTTGCAGGTTTCGACGAAGTGAGCAATATGTTGTCTCAGATTTCCCTTTCCATCAAATTGTTGGAATTTTGGTGGCTGATAGCCCATGGGCATTCTCAAGTTGTCAATTCTTCGGGTGTATGGCTTGGAGTAAACTAGTGCCACCTGAGAGCTTTCGTCGAACTTATTTGTCAAAGTCCCTTCGATAAATTCTTTGAGTTGGTCAATTTGGATGAAGCCATCAGAGGAGACAGGTAATCCTTTGGATGAAGATTTCGCCTCATCATTTACTTGTTTTTCTTTAGGCGTTTTCGTATCATTACTTTGCTCACCTTCGTCATCATTTGTTTGACTGGATTCTCCTTTCTCTTTCTCTTTCTTAAGCATTGCGATCTCGACGCTTTGATCTTGTAGCTATTTTTTTAGCATTTCCACTAACTCTTTCATGCTTTCTAGTTGTTGTTCTACGGTTGAAGTGTTAACCATCATCACTGATGAGAAAGCATTACTTCTATGCACTTCATCGTCAGAACCAGTTGGCTTTAGAGTTTCCAATGTCTGTCTTGTCATGCTTCTTGTAACGACACCGACAACTTTTGAGGTATTTGATGCCTGAGACATCCTTGAACTTGAATGAAGAGAAGAGATGAAAGGTAGAGATTGTCCCTCTGGGCGTGCCAAAATTTGTAATCACGAAAATCGTATTCAATTGAATAAACACGAAATTTGGATCAAATTCGATTTCAATTTGGATCAAAATACATTTTGTGGATTCTATCTCTATTCTTCCTTTGATTCTTCTCTTCGAACTTGATGTTTGAGTGTTCTTCGAGGTCTTCCACAGAATTTGGCTCCGTCGATCCTCTTCAATTTGATCTTGAAGCTTTATAACATTAATCCAAAGGGTTTTCACCTTGTTTTTGGATTAAACGTTACTTTTCAATGATTTCTTGAAGAACTTCGACCTTGTTCTTCGTGTTCTTGAAGCTTGATCTTCTTGTTCTATTTGAATTTACTCTTTGATCCTTTTCTTCAACACTTTGGAGGGCTTCTAATGTTTCTTCGGGGGCTACGAGCCTTGATTTCGAATCAAACGTAGGAATTGCTTGACTTTCGATGAAGAACGCATTGAAGATGACGAAGAACGCCTTCGAATCTTCAAATGAATGCCTTGAATTTTGGAGAGAATTATTCCTTCAAGTCTTGAGCTCTTCAAATTTATCCACCCTTTTCTTCTTCTTTTTACTTCAATAATGCCTTGTATTTATAGGCAAATTTGAGAGATGTAGGGCTTAGGTGGCAATATTTGATTGGTTAAGTGATGATCCCATGCATCTCATTTTGGGTGAGCTTGCCACGTGTCGACTTTTTATTGGACAATTGCTTAAAGGGATCATGTAAAAAAAATCCCCCTGTGAGAAAAAAGAATGAATCATATCCATCAGATTTAAAAAATCAATGGTTGATATTGAATCAAGCAACAACTAAAACGCAATGAAGCAACAAAATAATCAAGCAACAACTAAAGCACAATCAAGCAACATTGCAATCAAGCAACGACCTGAATACAATCAAGCAATGTCGTGAATGCAATCAAGCATCTTTCTCATTTTCTCACGTTAAGAGTTTTCTCACTAGATCCGCTCCCTATATATATATATATATATATAGGGGAGTGATCATATGAGAACTCTCCTTACCATGTGAAAATAAGAACTAATCTCGGCCATCCAATTGATGATCCAACGCTCAAGACTAAATAAATCCCGTCTGCATTATAGTGTAGTGAAACTTACATTAAAGGGTAATTTTGTAATATTTTTTCTCTCTCCTCTAAAATCATCCTAAATATTTAAATGATCATATCTCCTTCAATTTAGATTATTTTTTAATGTATCATATATCAAATTAAAGGTAATTTCATTATCTTTCAAACGAAATCCCTATTGCATATGTTTCGATTTAAAAATCATCGTAAAAATGAAAATTAGTGACTATATGCATAATTCTCGTAACAGTACACGAATTCTTATATAATGAACGGAGTTGCACAATATAATGCATGAAGTTATATTATATAATGCAGAATATGATAGATAAAATGCAATAACTTTTTTCCTGCAAGATCAAAAAAAACTTCATTATCTTTGCATACTGTAGATAATACCATAGTTGTTATAAAAGTTGATCATATATTACTTGTTTTTAATTATAAATTTTTTGTTATATTATATAAATGTATATTACTATATTTTATAATGCATGTTTGTTCGGTATATAATGAATGTTTGCTAGGTATATAATGCATGTCGAAGTCAATATAATGCATGAAGTTATATAATGAATACAATAGCACAATATAATGCTTGAAATTATAGTATATAATGCAAAATATGATAGATAAAATGCAACATGTTTTTTTAGCGAAATCATCATTTCATCATTATATTTGCACTTGTTATTTATTATATAGTAATAACATATACATTATAATGAAAGTAATATAATTTTCTCTAAAATAAAAATAATATCATCTATAACATGCATAATTTTCGTAACAGTACACGAATTCTTATATAATGAATGCATTTGTACAATATAATGCATGAAGTTATAGTATATAATGCAGAATATGATAGATAAAATGCAACATGTTTATTTCAGCGAAATCATCATTCATCATTATATTTACACTTATTATTATATAGTAATAACATATGCATTATAATGAAGGCAATATAATTTTTTTCTAAAATAAAAGTAATATTATATATAATAGAGGAAACAATGGCGTATAATGATAGTAATATTGTTCTAAAATAAGAGTAATATCATATTATAACGCAGGAAAATGTTTGTTAGGTATATAATGAATGTTATGTATATAATGTATGTTTCCTAGGTATATAATGCAAGTTTGTTAGATATATAATGAATGTCGAGATAGAATATGCAAACAGAATCTTAAATAAGTACAAAATGACAAAAATACCCTATAATGCAAGTTTTTTGAGATATAATGACCGAAAAATTTAGTAAAATCCTGACCGTTCATTCATCAAAATCAATGGCGAGGATTGGTTCTTATTTCTTATGGTAAGAGTGGTTCTCACTAGATCGCATCCCTATATATATATATATATATATATATTAAATATCCCTTTTTATTTATTTAATTTAGGAATTATATTTAAATAAATCCCTAAAATCTAAATAAATTAATATTTAATATTTTAAATCCACGTGGCACATTTTAATTGGCCGTTTAATTTTTATGTGTCTACAGCGGCTTCGTTAAATGCTCTATTTTTAAAATTCTCACTTTCTTATATTCGCAAATAGGAAATGCTCTATTTTTCAGCTTTTTCGTTAAATTGATTGATGTTCCATGTCAAGCTAACTTAATCAAACCGTTTAAATATGATTTGGCCGATTTAATTTAGAAAATTAATTTGACTAGTTTGATTTGAAAATTTTCAAATCGTATTATTTGATTTGGCCGATACTTCTAAACTAGACATTGTACACCCCTAGTTACAAACCTATGGCCACTTTTGATGAAGCTTTAGTCCTCTCTCTCTCTATATATATAGCAGATAAATCATTCATATCTTGAAGTATTAATACCCCAAATTCAACATCTAAAACACATACTAGGTTCAAGTGTTCCACTAACTACAGCCGTTGGCAGATTTTATTGTCATGTTTCCGGTAAACCTGAAAGGATGTTCTGATGCCGGTATTGTGAATATTTGTGGAATGGAATGGATGACCTGCGTCAAGTTCAAATTTAACTCGTTTCACTAACTAGACGAGCTCTTATACTCGGTTCATTTATAACCCGGTCTATCAAGTACACTAATGATATCGTTAGATTCTTGCCAAGTAAGAATTCAGTTTCGGGGTGAAGGAGTAAGATTTGTTGCTGGCAAGTGAAAAAGATAGTAGAAATATCAGAGCTTAGCAAGAAGCATGAATTTGACCCTAAACGACCCATCACATACCATGATTGAATCACCTCTAACATATACACATATTAAAGGATACAGTGAGTCATAATAATGAAAGTGAGAGCAAAGAAAGCGTCATAATGTGAAAATTCAGCTGGTTTAACTATGCATTCATTCTATATTAACAGTAAAGCATATTCTTCAAAAAATTAAACAGGAGAAACCACCAGTAAAAGACATGGAGAAACAATCTGCAGCTAACCTAGTCTCAATTGAATTCAAACTTCTCAGTTTTACTTCAAAAGAAATAGAAACATAGAGAAGCATTCCAAAGTGTTAAGTTACATTACTCTCTAAAGCTAACTTTGAATGCAAGGACAGATTCGGATTTAGATTTTGCGGAAACATCTCTCAATATCAGTTCCATTATAGTCACTGCAGATACACATTTTTCCAGATATATCAAGGACGAGAATCTCAAGAACGCCCGCCCCTATCTGTTTTGCCAAAATCATGGGCATTATTCACCCAACTATCTTGATGGATCAACAATTCCATTCATGTCACAAACACAAAACTAGTTGTTACCATCATCCCCATTGCTCTCACAACTTCGCAGACATGAAATCAATTACAAAAAAATGTGACTCCCCTCTCAAAATAAACAACCCATTTCCACAGCACCAAACTAGGACATCACTTTGATCCCTCATAGATTAGCAGTTGGGTATTAAACTAGAGACCAAATTGCGACCCTCGAACATTTCAATACAGATGATCATTACAGACTTGGATGTCCTAGAAGGTACTGTCAGGAACCCACCTGAAGCTAATGATTGTAGTAATTTCACATTGTAAATAGAGATTAGATTTTAAAAAGAAGAGAATTTGAGAGAGGAAGAGTTTAGAATAATTTTCGGCTTACCCTTGGCTCATGATTTTACAAAATATAATAACCTAATAAACTTTTACCTATTTTCCAATTATCAAAATAAACAAATACTCTTAAAACATAAAATAAAAGTATTAATCTGTAATATTGTGCAAGCTCTCCATCTTCAACTCCTGCACTCTTTTAGGTACATGACAGGTACCCTCGTCATACAAGGCACAAGATAAACAAGCTCAAGTATGAAGGATACTGTACCGATGCATGGCCATTCGTAGTAAGAGTATTTCAAGGGAACAGCAGTTTTCCAGCTCTGATCATTGCAGCACTTACATTTTGTGGGGATTGTATTCACTTTTTGTTCAGAGCTGATGTTCTCCTGCATATAACTCAAGAGCAAAGACTAGCAGAAGCACTTTGCATGATTTCATCTCTTTTATGCAGATTCACAAAATAAGCAACTCAATGAATAAGAGTTCAAATTAGATTTCTTAGAGATTCTATTTATAAATTTCATAAACCAGACTTCCAGAGAACTAATAACAACAAACTACCAACTAAACATTGTTAATTGATGTAAATAATATGGAGACAAAATTCTGGTAAGGAACAGCTTTAGGAAAAAACCCCTCACCTCAATTCAAATACTAACTTTTACAATGCTTGGTTTCATGAGATTTACGTTTACTCTAGAGACTAGCTTGAACAGGAAAAAAAAAAAAAAAAAACTCACTTTTTATTGTAAGTCATAAGGGTTAAGGGAAAAGTCATTTCCCTCCAAAAAATAGAGATAGGAACAAAATTCATCCGTTTTGCACTTGTGGCATAACTTTCTTTATCGTTTCTAACAAATTATCATCTCTATCTTCTCCTTGCAGTTTATCCAGTAGCATAGATGCAGTACCTGGGAAGGCTGAGAATCCTCTTTTGTACATTTCCTCCAAGATTGGTATTGCCTTGTGAAGCTCATTTCTCTTTATTAAACTCCAGATGATAGCGTTGTAAGTCACACGATTTGGTGGACATCCCTTTTGTTCCATTTCCAAAAGAAAAAACTTTGCCTCCTCATAACGCCCTTCTTGGTAAAGAGAGCCAATAATTGTGGAATATGTCCGAACATTTGGGCGCAAACCTTTGGATGGAAGTTGATCAAGAATATTTAATGCAGCATCAAGTTCTCCAGCCTTGCACAGGCCATTAATGAGGATATTATGCGTCACTATATCAGGATCAACACCCCTCTCTTTCATCATACCCAGGATTGGGATTGCTTCAGCAATTTGCAGATTCTGACACAAGCCTTCCAACACAATATTGTAACTATGCAAATCAGGATGTACTGATGAAGAATTCATATCATCGAAAAGCTTCCAACCATCAGCAGATCTATCTTCACGAAAAAGTCCATCCATCATCATATTGTATGTAACGGTTGTATGCTTCAAACCAACACGAGGAATCTCATCAAAGAGGCGCAGGGCTTCATCCACATTTCCATTCTTGCAATACCCATTTATCAAATTGTTATAACTCATAATGTTATGCCGAAGGCCCCTCTCAGCCATGGCATCAAATGCTTTTTTGGCTTTATCCATTTTCCCATGCGAACAACATCCACCTATCAGAGATGTGTATGTATATATATCAGGATCGACATTGATTCGTAACATGAGTTCCAAAATATCCTCAGCCTCATCCACTTTTCCCTTCTTACACAACATATCAATCAATGTATTAAAAATAATCAAATCTAAAGGCACCCTGCGATCTACCATTTCAACTAATAACAAGTATTTCACCTCATCCCACCTACCTAAAATGCACAAGCCCATGATTATCGAGTTATACGTGACAATGTTGGGTGAAACACCCTTGCCAACCATTTCAGATACCAGCAAAACAGCATCATCAATCATTCCATTCTTTGACAAACCATCAACCACAGCACTATAAGCCTTAACATTAGGTTTGAAGCTAGCGTTTTCCATTACCTGAAGAAGATCACGAGCGGCTAGAGTTTTCCCGTTCCTGCAAAGCCCGTTTAACACTGTCAGAATAATAACATCGTTGGGCTCGCACAGTTTCAACGTCAGAATCTTTCTGAGCAAAGCATCTCCCTCACCAATCTCACCAACTAATAAGAGCCCTTTCAAGAGAGTGCTGAAAACCGTGTGATTTGGTTCATAACCGAGCTTGAACAAGCTGCCCAATAACGAAAACCCAAACCCCACCTGATGAAGAAGGCAGCAGCAATTGATTGCGATACTCAAGGAGCACAGATTTACTTCCACGCCCCAGTGCCGCATTTTTTCGAACATGTAGAAGGCAGTTCGGAATTCCCCCATCTTCACCGTGCAGCTCAACAGCTTGTTATAAGCAGGGGTAGAAGGCTGCGGCGACATCGCCAACATTTTACGAAGCAAACAAACAGCATCATCTGCGCTAACTATGCAGCTGAAATCGATGGTGGGCACGCGCAAAAACGGCGTATTTTCTCTAACTAAATCGCGTGAAGCTGAAGATGTAGCCGCAAACCCTTGACGAAGTCGCTGAATTGAAGAACCGATGACCTTTCGCATCGTATCTTTAGATTTACAGATTGTTCGAAGAGAATTCAAGATCACGTGAAAAATGCAGCAGAAGCAGATCGTTTGATTTCGCTCCTCTTTCAGCTTCTGATTCCATATCATTGACCTATACTCATAAAACCATAATTCATCTTCTCTTCTGATTGAGTTGGGATGTGTATTCGGTGGAAGAGGAAAAACCGGGGAAGTTTACTTTAGTGAGGAGACAGAGTTGCTGCTACATTCGGAAACGAACGACGCCGTTTCAACGTGCAGGGCTCAACCTATGATACAAATTGTTTTTAGGGTAAATAGGGGAAAATACGTTAGTTTTTGAAAAAATACCCCAATCTATTTTCATCAGTTAAAAATATTTCAATTTTTACTTTTGTTTATGAATTATACTCTAATCTATTAATATTTTAGGAAAATATCCTAATATATTATTATTAGTTAAAAATACCTCAATCTTTAATTTCGTTTATTAATTATATCAAAACGAGAAATATTATTGGCTCACACAAAAATGATAGTCAAAACAACTATCTTCGTCCGTATTAAATTTAATGTATCAAACAATCAATATTTGCTATATATTCTGAAAAGTATTTAAACTTCATATTCTACTTTTTTTTTTCCTTTGATTGGTGTAACGTCCAATCCAAACGAAGGCGCATACATTTAGATACAAGATCACACGTCAAAACACGCATTGAGAGAAAAAAAAAAAAAAAAAAGAATTCAAGCAACCAAATGAAACAAAAAAAAAGAGCAGTACATGAAGTTTAAAATACTTTTCAGAAGATAATTGCATTTGAATATATAACAAATATAGATTATTTAGTACATTGAATTTAACACGAACGATGATAGTTGTTTAGAATGTAATCTTTGTATGAGCCAATAATATTTCTCGTTTTGGTATAATTCATAAACGAAATTAAAGATTGGAGTATTTTTAACTGATAATAATATATTAGGGTATTTTCCCAAAATATCAATAGATTTAGGTATAATTCATAAATGAAAATAAAGATTGAGGTATTTTTAACTTATGTAAATAAATTGTGATATTTTCTCAAAAATGTCATTTGTTTATGGTATTTTCCACTATTTACCCTTGTTTTTATTTATTTATTTTATTGGTACAGAAAGAGAGGCCATATTTTGTGATCGAATTTATAATTAATTAATTATGAAAAAACGTTTTCATTGGTTCAAAATCGGGGACAATTGCCTCAAAATCTTTTCACACTAGTGAATACCTTGGAAAATACAAAAACAAGGAAATCAGAAAAAATGGAAAAATTATATGACGTCCAAGTAGGTAGGGCTGTAAATGAGTCAAACTGTTCCTGAGCTATTCGGATCTTGACTCGATAAAAGCTCGTTCGAATTTGTTTTGAGAAGCTCGTTTATTAAACGAACCAAACTTGAGCATCATAGTATTCGACTCGTGAGCCCGTGAGCAAGCTCGTTAGCTAAAATTAGTAAGAAATATAAAATAATAATGGATATTTTAAATATATTCCATATTTAGAAAGTTCGTTTAGGCTCGATTAAAGCTCGATAAAGTTCGTGAATTTCAAAATGTTTGACAAAAAAGCTCGAAGCTCGACTCGATACTAAACGAGTCAAACTTGAGCACGGCACTACTCGGCTCGACTCGGTTCGATTACACCCCTAAGTAGGTGTGAGAAAGAAACCAAACACCAAATCCAATTTAATAACTTTTAATTATTTTAATTTGGTTAATTTGTTTTTAGGTTCGAATTTAGTTTGTTTTTAATATTTCAATTTTTGGTTTTTATTTGATTATATTTATTATATATAATAATATATTTTACATCATTAATAATTATTAAATTATTAATTTTATTTTAAGATTGGTTATAACCAAAATAATAAAAAATCCGATTAAATTTTGATTATTCGGTTCGGTTCAATTGTCTCCCAAAATAATTTGGTTATTTTGATTTGATTATTTAATTGCTAAAAACCATTGAAATAACTGAATATACACCCCTATGTGACACCCTTACATTGGATAGTTTCCACATATTACAAAACATGTAATAAATTGTTCTCCCTTCGTCTCATTTGAATTGACCTATTTACCAAATCGGGTGTCCCAACCGAATTGGCTCATTTCAGAAAATGATAATTTTTTTACACTCAACAATAAAATATTAAGTTCACTTATGTGGAGGATAAGGCAAAATAAACATGCAAAATAAATATACTGAAAGAATTCGAATAAGGCAGAGATAATAAATGAATTTATTAGACGAGAAATGATTTCGACAGAGTTATGACTAGCTTCTAGCGTAAAAAATCCGATACAAATTTTGTGCAGGGACCCTCCTTTTATAGGCGAAGGAGGGAATTTTGGGCCGCACAATCCAGCCCATGGTCGATAACGACCCCAGTTTTTCGGAGCGGCCTCCAAAAATTATGGGGTTGGTTAGGGTTAGTGCGGTATTCTCTCAACAGCTCTTTTCTCCAGGGTCGATGTTGAGGCCATCGTCGGGGTCGATGTAGAGGCTCCTGGGGTTGATATAGACCCTGAACCTGACACTTTGATCGAGGTAGGTTGCTCCTGTGGCTGTTGGGCTTGCTGACTTGTGATTGCGTTTTGTGGGTCGATTATGTGTTTAGTAGCGCATCTCCAACGATTTCTTTTTTACCCATTTCCGCAGGGTTGGTGATGGAACCGACTTTGGGGTCGGTGTACGACCCGACCCCAGGGTCATTGTCGGACCCAACCCTGAGTCGGTTTGTAGGCTGGAACGGGTCTTGACTTGATTTTTGGGTTGCGATTGACTGAGCTTAGAGTTGATGGGCTGCATTCCTTTTGATCCATTTTGTGAGCGCATGTTGGTCTCGATTGGTTAGGGCCACTTGAGCCTGACCTCAACAACTTACATTCACAATCCTTAATTCTCATGCTAAAAAGAAAATGATAATTTAATCGAGACGGAAGGAGTATTTATTATCATAATTGTCATTTGTCAAGTAAATTATGAATTATCAGTACATAACAATTTATTAACTATAAATATAAACTTAAAATATTAATTTTGAAATAATGCTTTATTATTTTATATTACATTGAATGAGATAAACTAATATTGTATTTAAAAAATTATGTTAAATTGAGTCACTAATGAATAAAGATATAATCAAAGTTAGCAGCGTCTTGTTTAATGTTGATTCATTTACTATAAACTCGAATTTCAATTTCTAATCAACTATTTCAATGCTCATATTAACTTAGTCGAATTTAACGAACTTTGTGAATTTAAATTATATTTAAAATATTTATTTTGAAAAAAAAAATCTTTATTCCAAAAGGACTATTATATTTGTGCTTAAATTTCAGTTTTTTTTTTCTTACAATCACAAAAATTTATCATGCCAATTGTTGGGGCCAGACCCACTAAACTCGACGGCCCAAATAGCCACTGGCCCGAAAGTTACAAGCCCGCTCGGAGTAAGAAAATCTCAGAATCGCCTAAGGCTAGAGATCAACGCCGACCCCAAGAGCTCCTCGATATCGACCATGTTTAGGGGTCGGTGGCAAGGAGTATAAGACCCCTCGTGAAAGTCAGGCAGCGCATGACCGTTGCAAACCCTAACCGAGCTCGATATTTTTGGGGCCGTTCCAAAATTCACGTCGAGCACGAGCTCGCCGTTAGCTAGTACCCTCTCCCCTATCCTGTCTATAAATAGGGATTGATGGTCCATTTTTCAGTATCTTTTCCCATTACAAAATTACGCTGTAGCTCTGACGAATTTTAGCAGGAACTCCCCATTCTCAAACAGATTTTGTCCAACGCAATTTTATTTACATTCTCTTTTATTTTCTCACGAGTTGTAACTTCCCTATTCAATATTATCAATTTAATTTTCTTGCTATTGTTTGTTGTTTTGTAACAATTCTAAGAGCTCCATTCATCCCGATAAATCGAACCTCAACACCAATTACTTTAAATCATGAAAATATAATTTTTTAAAACCAATAATTTTATACTCCCTCCGTTCCAATTATTTGATCCGGGTTGTTATTTTATGGTGTTCAATTATATGATCTAATTTCTATATTTTATATTGTTTTTTCGGGTAAATTACAATTACACCCCTGAATAACTTTGGAAAATGAGAATATTAAATGCAATATTATGAAAATGAGAGGTTAATTAATGTTTTAAATAAGGATAATGTTGAAATTTTGCTTAAATATTAAATAATTTTTTACAAACGTGCAAGATTAAACTAGACTATATAATCGAAATGGAGAAAATATTTCATACTAATTTTACCTAACAAATTTGCTCGCGAGTTCAAATTTGATTTGTTTAATAAACGAGCATCATTAACAAGCTCAAACAAACTTTTATCGAATTGAAATTTGAGTATCTCAGTAACAATGAACAATTCAATTTATTTATCGCCCTAGCCATGAATAATCTACAATTGCATTCAGTTTTATATTCTAACGTGTAAAAGTAATATTCTCTTTAGTCCTAAAATTACAATCTTACATTATTTTTTCAAATGAGAATCAAATCAACACTCTCAATAAACCAAATTTTTTAAAAAAATTAATAAATAAAAACAGATCACTCACATTTTCAATTTTGGTACAAACTTCTTCACCATTTCACGCACACTCTCATCTTTACCTTCCCCTTCAACTTCATCAATCAACATGGACAAGTTACCTGAGTGAGCAGAGAATCCCCTCCTGCACATCTCCTCCAAGATCGGAATCGCCTCTCTCACCTCATTCTTCTTCATCAAGTTCCAGATGATGATATTGAACGTCACTCCATCGGGCTTGCACCCGCTCCTCTCCATCTCAGACAACAAGCTCTTCGCTGCCTCGTCGAGCCCTCTCTGGTACAGCGAGTCGAGTATCATGTTATAGATCTCGGTGTTGGGCTGCAACCCCTTGGAAGGAAGCTGGTTGAAGAGACTTCTTGCTTCCCCGAGTTTCCTGTTCTTGCATAATCCATTAATGAGCACACCATACGTGACTATGTTGGGGATCACGCCTTTCCCTTCCATCATTTTTAGAAAGGAATACGCTTCATCAATCTGCTTATTCCGACACAAGCCATCCAACAAGATGTTGTATGTGCGTAGATTAGGTCGTAGTTTTCGAGCTTCCATATCTTTGAAAAGATCCCATCCATCACCAAATCTACCTGTTGAGTTCTTGAATCAAACACATGTAGTTAATTGAGGTAATCATGTATATAACTGGAATTGATATTTCAGCACTACCTTCTCTTATAAGCCCTTGAATCATGGTGGAATACGAAATTGTTGTGTGCTTCAAACCTACACGAGGAATCTCATCGAAGAAAAACCAAGCTTCATCAAGATCTCCCTTCTTGCAATACCCCTTGATCAAGCTGCTATAGGTGACTATATCGCGTTTGATCCCTGTTTTTGCCATGGAATCGAAAAGCTCCTTGGCTCTATCCATTTTACCCCGCAAGCAATATCCATCTATCAACGCGTTGTAAGTGACAATGCTGGGGGATACGCCCTTCTCCACCATCTCCGACAGCAGCAGCAGAGCATCATCGAGCATTTCATTCTTGGACAGACCATCAATCACAGCATTATAAGCTCTGACATTAGGTTCGTAGCCAGCTCTCTCCAATGCAAGAAGCAAATCCCGAGCAATGAGAGATTTCCCCGCCTTCGAAAGCCCATTCACCACAGTTAGAATCATAACATCATTCACATCACAGAGGTTAAAGCTCACAATCTTCTTGAACAATGCCTCCGCCTCAGCGATCTCGCCGGCTAGAAACAGCCCCTTCAGCAGAGTGTTGAACGTCGTCACATTCGGCTCGTGGCCGTTCTTGATTATGCTTCCCAACACGGCGAGGCCGAGGTGGACCCGGTTCAGGAGGCAGAAGCAGTTGATCACGATGTTCATCGTGTACACATCCACCGCAACGTCCAAGTGGCGCATTTCATCGAACACTTTGAGGGCAATCGAGTACTGCTCCTTTTTGGCGATGAAGCTCAGCAGATTGTTGTATACCCGGATGGAGGGCTCCGGAGACATCACCGCCAGTTCGCGCAGCGAGCGGATGGCGTCGCTCGAATCGCGAATGCAGTTGAAATCTACTCTGTTTCTGGGCTTTCGCGGAGGGAGCGCCTTTTCGCCGTTGGAGTCGCGAGATGCGGAAGATTTGACGGAAAAGCCGCCGCTGAATAATTGGATTGCGGAATCGGCGAGGTTCAGATTCATCATCATCATCTTTTATTTTCTTTATTGCAGAAATTATTAGAACAGATACAGGGGAAATTATTTTCCACCCGCCAAAATCTGGTCTCTCGTTTTCTTCTCTCTCTAACAAATGTAGTCCAGCCGGAAAAATTTAAGACCGAATTGACTTGAATAAAGAAAAGTGTGACTTCATTCATAGCCTTTTAATTCAAATAAAATGGATTAATTATTATTAGGAAAATTATTGATTCACATTAAAAAATAGTTTATTTATTGATCTAATATTTTAAAAATAAATTTTCGATTCAGAATTTAAAATATCATACAATTCTCAATTCAGGACCTAATATTAAAATGAGAATTTTTATGATTTTTGACTCTGAATTAAGAATTCATTTTTTTTTTAATTCTAAATTGATAATTATAGTATCTTTCTTTCGAAACATAGATTAATAATACTCATTATATTATTATTATAAAATTATTGAACTCGAACATTCTAAAAAAACCGTTACTCTAATTACTAAAAATGTTAGTCCTTACTCCAAAGTGATTAAGTTTAATTATTTTTTGGCAAATTTTCAGATGAGACAGTCTCATCATTTTTATTGTGAGACAAATTTAATGAAATGATATATTTTTTTATTGCAAATGAGGTCTCACCATTTTTATTGTGGAACGAATTTAATGAAATGAAGTGTTTCTTTATTACAAATGACGTATTTCTTTGTTGCAAATAATGTAATTTTTAAAAATGAAATGATATATTTAACTTATTGAAATAATGTATTAAGGTCCGTCAGATTCTTCTCACAATAAAAAAATAGTGAGACCGTCCCTCCGGAAACCCACTCTTATTTTTCTGCCTGTCGAAATATTTGATTGATTTTCAAGATATAGCCATTATTTAACTCAGTTAGAGTATTACTCATCTCCTTATATGATTCATATTGAATCATCATTTGTTAAACTCCATTCTTTGATAGCATTAATTGAATTAAAGAAAGTGTGAATCAACTCAAATATTATTATAGACCTAATTCGACACCATAAAAAACCTTACAAGACTACCCACTGTGGTGTGAGTGATTCGAGATTATGGAGGATGTGAAAGGAATTCTTATGATGTGGAAAGGAAAAAGAAAAAAAAAAAAAAAAAGCGAAGTTACTACCACCCAAATCCTCGCAACTCGTTGTAACTCAATAAAAAAATATAATGAACCTATTAGAAGCTGGCAAGTGTCAATTTTTAGTTAGATAATTATATACTACGTATTTTTATTTTAAATTGCAAAGAAAATACATAATTAATCAAAAAATATATATATTTTTTCTCTTTATAAATAGAGTTCAATATTGATTTATTTTTACAAACAAAATGAATTAAGCCATTTCTTACAATTAACTTCCATTTGGGTTTTCATATATCAATCGACTGAAAATAAAAATGGGCTTTGCATCTTACCTATAATCATAGAGATCATTAATTGGAACTTTTTTTTTTGGAATATTTGTATGTGTAAATCTAAATTATCTCCCTTGAGTAGTTGAGTAGCATAATCAAATTATCGGTCAAAAATTGAATTGATTCGAAATTTTGAAGGGTTGTGATATATATAGAAATCGGATTTGATGCTAAAAAGTAAAAACTACTTTTATTTAAATATAAATAGATCAACATCTTTTATTTTTATTTACATTTGACATTAAGACTTATTCATAATTTTATATTTTTCATTACTATTTATGTTATATTTAAAATAGAATGTATTTCTTATTATGCATTAATAAATATTTTTTTTAACAACTCTTTATTTTATTATTGGGATATTTATTTAAATTAAGGGACTCTCAAGTTAGGAAAATGGGCAGATGAGGTCGTTGGGTTGAGCAAAGCAAACAGGCCACACCAAAACCCTATATGAGAATATACCTCTATAATTATTTAACAAGATAATTAATTATAAATAATACTAACTCGACCCAACAAAATTGTTACATTTCTTTTAAGTACGGGAATTAAGAACTGTGAATATAAGTAGAATTAATAATTTGACAATTTAATTGAAACATCCGATTTAATAAGTATAACAATTTGAACGAGACGGAGAGAATAATAACTTTTATACTTCCGTAAACACTTTAACACATACCCACATCAGGCATAAAGCATAAGAATGTTTCTGAATTCTGATACATATAGATGACAAAATGTATGGTCATCTAATCTAAGACTAACCATTTAACAAACCTTAATTTTGTCGAACACACTTCAAAATAGTGATTAAACCCAAAAAAATGGAGAAGAAAGGAAATTTATTAAACACGACGTCACTCATCTCTAACCACAGTTTCAACAGAAAATTTAAAAAGAAAAAAAAAAAACTTATTTCTGCAAGGGAAAAATTGCCTCTCAACATCTTGCAGTTACAGAGTCTTGAAAAGCTACACCAAAAACTAGAGCTGCCCACTTATGAAGATCTAAGCAACACCACAATACCAGCAAAACCATTATCTACATCTCCCATCACAATCCTACCGAAAATACGAAAGAAAAATGATACGAAAATCACGAGTAAAAGCTGAAGTGAAGTTGCAGAGTTGCACTTTCATTACCAATAGGTTACCAATCACTGGCAGCTTGAAGAGCACGCGTAGAGACCCGGCCTAACCAACCGAGCTCAAAGTTGAACCTCCCTATCGTATATCCAGCTGAATGGGAGCTTCGGTGCCACCTTCGCCCTTCCTTGAGCTCTCTCCTCTAGCCGTCTGATTCTTGGACTCAATCCACAGAGGTAATCCTGAGCTTTCTGCCCTTCCGAAGATAGTCCTGTGAGATCGGAAACTTTCCATCTCGTGACCAAGTGTTCTAGGATGTCAGCGTAGTCTCTCGCTGTGTAGACACCGAGGCGCTGAGCGACAGCTGAGAAGTTATCGAAGAGGTTGTCATCCCGGCCATCATACATCAAGTGAGCCGGCATGGAGATTTTCTTTCTCATCATGTCAGCAAATGCCAGCACTGTTCCATCAGGGTCGATCTCAAACAGCTTCTCGACTATTTTGGTGTATGCAGTTTCATGGCGTTTCTCGTCTGAGGCGATGATGCCACATATCTGAGCCAGCTTAAGGTCTCCATGCTCCCTGGCATGCCGGGCTGTGTTCCCATGGGAGATGAAAGTAGCCCTTTCTTGGAAGGATGTGTAGATGAACCCGAGGTACGGATTATTCTCTGTCCGAGGATCCTGAAAAAGGTTTCAGAGCGCATAAACAACTGAAAATAGTCATAGAATTGGATAAATGAAACAAAAGGATGAGCGAAGATCGAGTTAGTTAGTAGCTACCATTCCTGATCCGATGAGATACTGTATAGTCTTCTCGATTTGCCTCATATCCACTCTCCCGGTGAGATAGAGATACTTATTCAGAAGGTCTCCGTGCCTATTCTCCTCAGCTGTCCACGCTCGCGTCCATATTGCCCACGGAGTTAGGCTCGCCCCTGTTTCATCCCTCACACCATCTAAAGTGTTGATCATTGTCTGGTACGTTGGAAGGGCTTCTTCAGTGATCATATCTCCGACTAGAACAACAAGATAATCATCGGGAATCTCCCTAGCTCTTTCTCGTAATTCCTTGACCTGGTCATGAAACCCATCAGAAGCAGGATCTGGCAAGAAATCCTGAGGCTGCCAGCATTTTTCCACAGGTTTCAGGTGGATCAGTATATTGTTCTCAGCCCAGTCTTCTATAGATTTGAAGATCTCAACTTTTTGGGGTGGCATCGAGTGTGTAACTTGAACGTGAACCTCGCGGGGAGGACTGAATGGCTTCCTGGCAATCTCAACCTCCCTATACACATCACAACACACGATAAAGACAACTCAGTTGATTCAAATTGTAAATACATCCACAAATCTGCTTTCATCAAATGCTGCTTAAGAAGAGAAATGATAATAAAAGACATACTACGAGTCCCTCGTTTTCTTTTAAATTCACCCGAGAGCAGCTGTACAAACAAATGTAGCTCAATTTTAACACTGACACAAGTAATGAAGTAAGATAAATGGCTCTTGTAGGGACACTACTGATAAAAGCACACATATTACAAGTATACTATCGCGCTGCAAGAAATGAGTGATCCCCCTACGTGTAGAGGAAACGGGGGACTTTCATACTCGGTTTATGGGAGAGAAGCCTCTCTGTTATCCATTAAGTAGTAATTGTATTTGCTGTCATCAAGAGAAGTACCTTCAAAGGTATCATCATCTAGCAATTACCGAATTCATAGTTTCTTGCCGATGTATTCAACAGTAGGAAGACAGTGTGCTCATATATGGATTTATATTTGTTTCAGGATTCAAGGCTTGTGACTTCACACAATACATGGCATGAAATTTAATAACAGGATGTGGAGCCAAATATGTGACTCACTAAAATATCAACATCAGCATGTAAAGGCAGCATTTGAAAATACTATATACCATGCAGAGAGAGAGAGAGAGAGAGAGGATAAAAGAGATTGCCCATACAAGTAACGGTCCCACAACAAAATCCCACATCAAGTGGAACTCCAAGATCTTCATATCATGATTTTGATAGGATTATGCGCTTTCTAGCTGCAAATTTGATATGAAGGAACATTTATGCAAACATATTTTGGTCAGACATGCGAGACAATAGAGCTCTTGAATTAATTAGTTGGCCAATATTTTAAATATTAAACATTCATAAAGGTGGGAATGGAACACTGCAGGAACTATTGGAAGTCATCACTTGGGCTCAACTTGGAATTCATGACAACAAAACCAATATTTATTGAAAATTTAGCACATTTTCTATGCTTCTTCTGGTGCCTCGAATGCATATACTCTACATTTAATATTCCCAACATGTGTGTGAATGTTAGGCCATTGATTGAGATGTTCGACCAAAATCTATTCACAGAAATGTTCATGCATTAAAAACTTTGCAGCTCCAAAGCATATAATCCTACCTCAAATATGATATGATATGAAGTTCTTGTAGTGGGACCAGTCCCACAACATGAAATGGAGCTACATCTCAATCAAGGAAAAAATAGAAGAAACTTCCGAAAATGACTAAGAGGGATTTGACCAAGATCTGTTCATGAATAAAAACTATGATGTGGAAGAATGAGACACCCTTTTCACAAATCTTAATGTAGTGAAAAGAACTGGAAATAATTAATAAGGAAAGAAAAGAAAATCAAATTAAAAAAAAAAAAAAGATTTCTGAGAAAGAAGTGCATATTCAATTGGAAAAGGACTGCAGAGAGAGGATGTAGACCAACTAGTTTCTACTGACTCCAGCCATTAAAGCTTAAAAATAGGACAGAAAAACTGAAACCTAAGAAGCAACAAACAAATCTACCATGTTTCAACAAAGGCTCAAAATAAGGGGAGTCTTGTATAAGATCCCTAATATCCGGATCCAAAATGAACAACCAAAACTACAAATATGCCACCAGATATGGGCTTAGATTCGAACATGGGTACCATCAGTCAGATTTTGACTCAAGTTTTCTGAAAATTTAATAACATCAATATATTTATATATAATATTCTCATCTGAGATGGACAAATATAAACCATTAAAAAAGTGAACAAATAAATGTAGATTTTTTTTTTTACAGAAAGCGAATAATAGTATTGAATGCGCATCATTTATAAAATAACAACTAAAGAAATCAACAAGAAAAATATTCTCACAAATGCAGAACGGTATATCCCCTCTTTTACATCCCTCACCTAAAAATCATCTTCTTTCTCAATCAATCCAAACAGGAAAAGCCAGAAACAGATATATATATATATATAATATTATAATAGAGCAGAAAACAAGAGTATTAACAAAAATATGAAACCGATCCCATAATAAAAGCAATAACACAGAGTTAAACATCAAAGCAGAAAACCCAAAATCATAAACAGACCAACAACAACAAATTCGACCCAAAAACCCAATCTTTTTTCCAGAAATAAGACGATGACTCTCCCGAGCAGAAAACGCATAAATTAATGGGTTTTAATATTATTAAGAAAACAACAAATAAAACGAAAATGCAGCTTACTTTGAACCAGAGCGAAGAGTGGAAGCCATGTAGAACTTAGGAGATCTGCAGCTGGCGGCCGGAGGAAGAGAGAAGGAGGGACATTTTGGTGATTGAAAGTTAATAGCATTCAGCTTCATCGCCATCTCCTCCGCAGGGGTTTTGGTGTAGATTGAATTGCTTTGATTTTCAGGCTGTGTTTCCTCCACAGAAGTGAGAAAGTGGCAAGTGATGTGTGTCTGTGAGAGAGAGAGAGAAAAGGTGGGGCAACGAAAGCTGGTTGGAGGGGGAGGGTGGGGATAATCTGTGTATATATATGTGTTTCTGCGTGTGTGTTTGTGTGTGAATTGACAACCTTATTTCTTTGATATGACGTAATTGCCCTTTGGGTTTGTTGTTTTTTTTCTTTTTTTGAGTTTATTATTTTCTCCTTTTTAAGCTTAATTTTGTTTTTTTAAAGCTACAGAAAAAAACTTAAAATAGGCATAACGATGAAAAACAACAACAAATATTTTATATAAAATTAGAAAATTTAACAAATTCGTATAATATTCGAGAATCAAGTTGAATATACCCAAATCTAGCTGTTATTTCTTTTTTATCTTTTTCATTATAATAAACTAATAAATTAGTTTCAAGAATAATTATGATATATTTTGAGATCATAGCACAAAAGTTGTTTAATACAACAAAATATTAATTTGAAATTACTCATATAAAAAAAAGTCATTTGTTTATATTTATATATATGAATAATATTTAATGAGATATTTCTTGGAACCTAAAATTTTTGTGTTAGTAAAACTTTCAAATTTTATCTTATAATTGGGAAATTATAAGAATGCATTACAATTACAAAATCAAGTAAAAGATTGTGTGGAAGTTTATAGTAAAACCATAAATATTTTATGCTCAAATCAAGATCTTGACAAGAACTATAATATTTAATAATTTAATATGATTTCATCACATTAAAAACATAAGCATATATTCCTTCACATTTTAATTGTCTATGTACTGTTTAGTGCGTTGAATAGGAACGATTATGAAGCTTTGAATTGATCAAATCTAGTTTGAGATTTTTCTTTTCTTTATGTTTATACTCTTTTTATTCTATAAATATGTATACTTCAAAAAACAATGTATACAATAAAAAAACTTAAATTATTGAACCAAAACAATATATATTTATTAACTCAACACCAGTGGCAAATCTAGGGGTATTTTGGGTACACTTGTACTCTTAAAATAAATTTTTTTCTTTTATAAATTTATATATCTTTATTATTATTTATAATCCTTTGACATATTATTTATATATATTTTTACATAATATAACCCCAATTTATTATATTTATATATTATACCCCAATTTTAAATTTCTCGACACGCCATTGCTCAACACCAAAATTTTGTCAACACTAGCTAAACCTTCAAATTTGGTACAAATTATGTGTTATTTTTCAAATCTAATACTTATCATATTTTATAATTAAATTATGAAAATATCAAAAATCATACTAATGTAGAATATACTTTTTTTGGCAACGAAAAATCCAGTGTGCTAACTGGAAACCCCTTATTCATTTACAATTTTATATGTTTACAATAAATGAACTACATTTCGAGCGAGCGTAGTTAGCTTTATGTGGTCGACAAAAAAAAATTATATTCTATTTTTGCATAGTTTCTATTAGTTTGACTATTTAATAATTAATCTGAAAATAAAAAGTACTCCTTTCGTCTCGTCCAAATTACTACACTTATCAAATTGGGCGTCCCAACCGAATTATTACATTTTTAAAAACACAATTTTTTCACAATTAATAATAAAATATTAATTTCACTTATACTTACAATCCTTAATTACCATACCAAAAAAATATGTAACAATTATGATGGGGAAGGTCTTGGGTTAGGCAGGCCTAAACGATTTAGGTGGGTTTTATCCATTAATCCAAGCTCAAACCCATATAATATACTCTATTTGGGGATTAATAAACCCTAATTTGGATGGATCAACCCATTTTGGTAGGATAAAACCCGCCTAAACTGTTTAGGCCTGCCTAACGCAAATTTTTGTCATTATGATGAGACGGCGGTGGTGTAATTTATGCTTAGATTTGAAGGTTTGGCAAAAAAAAAAAGGTGAAATATTATGACAAAAGGGCAATAATGTAAATCGGGGAAATGTAGGGGCATTTAAATTAATAAAAGTTGTTATTTAGTGAAAGGTTTAGCAATGAGACAAAAGAAGGCCTGCAGAGAAATTCCAAAAAAACAAAAAGTTGTAAATGACCCAAAACAATTAATATTTCCATTTGGCGCCCTTCTTCCACTGCATGAATCCCACTCGTTGCCTCTCCTCTTTTATTTTTTGACAACTCACACTTAATTATTACCCTACACGTTTTCAATTTAATTTTCATTTTTCTCACGGGACTTCAAACTAATATGCCCACAGTTTGGTTCAGCTCTGTCAAATTAAATTACTCTCACCATTCTAATTATTTGATCTGAGCTGTTATTTTAGAGTATTTTAATTATATGGTCCAGTTTTATATTTGATATTGCTTTTTTCTGTTAATTTAGAATTATATCCTTGAATAATTTTGGAAAATGAGAATATTAAATATAATATTATGAAAATAAGAGGTTAATTAACACTTTAAATGAGGTTAATTTTATAAGTTTATTTAAAAATTAAATAATTTTTTACAAACATAATTTTTGAGAAACGTGCAAGATCAAACTGGACCATATAATCGAAACAAAGGGAGTAATTTGATTAATTTAGTTAAATTGAGAGAAAATGATTTGGTTGATTGGTTTGAAAAATCTTGAATGACAAAATTGTAAAAATTTTGTGGCCGAATTTACTACTGTAACATGAAAATGTTAGTAGACAAAATGATTAACGTTTATATCTGAACTAGCGTGCAACTTACCAGATATATAACACTCTGAAAAATCAGAAACACTGATATGTTAAAGTGGTGTCAAAGTTTAACAGAACCATGTTAGTGTTAAAGACAGAAAAGTTTAACACGTAAACTCAGAATTAGATACTCAGTAGATTTAAAAATATCTTCTGGGATTTAATGCTAAACCCCAGAGTGCCTTATGGCGAAAGTGATTTCACTAAAATAAAACTGAGTTTTACAAAGGAAATCAAAGACAACAAAAGACTCGAATTTCTTCTAACTTCACAACTTAGAATAAATTCGATTACAATACTTACTAGCCAACCTAAACGACACCAAGCAACACTTCTTCAATCGTTGGATTCACACTTCGGAGATTGTCTCTATGCTGGTATGGTGGTCTTCGAATAGTATTGAATAGTTTGGGTGAAGGACTAAAGAGTTTGAAGAACTTCCCGTAGGATTTAGAATAGAATCAATCACTCAACCTCTTCAATCTTCGGTCTTCCTATTTATTAAGGCTTAGAGTGCACATACACCAATCCCACGTCCTTGCAGTCGTGGGTTTGCTCACCTTCCACATTCACTTGCTCATTTGAACAAAATAGAAGATCCACAATAACTCACGTGGGTAGTGGTTTGAATCATGGAGGCACTCCCCTTTATTTTACCTAGAAATAAAAGTAAATATAATAATGTATGATTAGTATACATAATATGCACGACCCCTGAAAAGTAGGACCTGAAAAGATATGGAATATAAGTTGAAATATTCGTCCCTAAAAGATAGGACACGGTTGTAACCAATTCCTAGATGGCAGCAAAGTATAACATTAACATTTCTGTGTCAGACTTCAATGTTAAACATATAATTGTTTAATACACAAAATCTCTGACACTATCAATCTCCCCCTTAATGTTATACTTCATGTTGCGATTCCATACTTCCACTTAGCACAAGTTCATAGTTCAATCATGATAAATAACAACATAATAAATTATGGATCATCCATATCAAATCAATAAATAATTAATAGTAAACAATGGATCATCCATAACAAAGAAAATATTAAATATTAAATGGGTATAAAGGAAGTTGAAGGTATGAAAGAGCTCTCCCATAATGCTGTCCTCGAGCTATCATTCCACACTCATGTTCATGGTGCAACCATGATACATATATAAACCAATTCAAGTGTTCCTTGCTTATAGATCAACCATAACATAAATAAACAAACCATATGAAACTGCGAAGGGTAAACTTAAACATCAAAGTGTCATACTATGGTGTTAAACATAAGTGTAACTCCGACACCAATAATAATATTCTCCCCCTTAAGCTTATCCTTTCAGTTTCCATTCCAAACCAAAGCATGGAGCAACCATGATAAACTTAACATGGTATAATCATGATAAACCATGGAGCAACCATGGTAAACCTTCAAATATACTAAAGATGGAAACAAACCCAATGGGTTAACCATCAGAATCACTACCATAATAATCCACAATAGTAAATAAATAAAGAGTCTCCCATTGAATCTCATGATGTCTCCCCCTTAATGGTAGCTGGAAGGAAAGCTTACAACTTCCACATTTTATTTAGTTTGTCTTGGTAGGCGGTTTAGTGCGTTCACTTGGAAGAGAATGTTGCTTCATCAACATGACTGCCATCACTCATTTCATAGGAAAGATCTTTAACTATGTAATCAGCACAGGATAAATTTTGTCTAAATACAAGGAGATTCATGTCAGCTATAACATCTCCATCATGTTCTTGAACGCCTAATGAGTGTGTAGATTAGGCAGGAGTGCGGCTGTTGGGAAATTATTCCTGAATCTCCCTTAGGACTATATTGTAAAAGGTTTTGTTGGATCAAACATTAGTAGATGGTCGATTATTGCTGAACTTTAGCATAGTCTAGCAACTCTTGTAATGTCCTGTATAGGGTGAATATTGAGTTGTAATAGAATAGGTTGCTTGAAGCAATTTCAGCAAACACCGGAGAATGCTAAAGAAGAAGAACGCTAGTGGAAGCAGATTGCCGAGGAATCAGCATTTGCTAACACATTGTAGATTGCTAAAGGCATTAGCAGTCCGGAGTCAAAGGAATCCTAAGAGCAACTGCTACGCAGACAGCAGTCCATCTAGCAAAGTGCTAAAGAAAACTAGCAGACCGTTCCAGAGAAGCTCAGCAAAGCAAAGACAACAAAACGGTTGCTACACCATCATTTTGACCAACCAATGCACGAGGACTAGACTTGTCAGAAGTAGGTCGGAAAGCCTGTACGAAGTCAGAAAAGTTGGTGAAAGTCTATCCACTTTTGGACGAAAGATCCGTTGTGTCTAACGGACATGGAGATTCAAGTTTTGAATCTCCAAGTATAAAAGACAAGTCAAAAGGGAGAAAAGACTACTGCTCATTCATACACACTAACTCACACTCAAGATTCCTAAGACAAAAAGCAAAAAGCTTGAGAGCAGTCAGTTGAAAGTTACAATAAAAAAACATTCAAAGCCTTCAACAACCAAAGTGTCCCCATTGATTATCTGACACTCATTTGTAGAGATTCCTTGACTTTGTTCAAGAATCTTCAATCATTTGGATACCTTCCTTTATTGGAAGCATCCGGCAATCAATTCTCTGAAAAGGAAATGATTAAGACGGGCATCTAGCTGCAATCGAAGGAGAGTTCGGAAGGAACTATAAATATTCCAAACTTAGTAAATGCGAGTTTGACGAAGTTGCGCCCTTGACTCAGCCGGAGCTACACCTGAGAAGTTTGGAGTATCGGAGGATAGCCGTGAAGTAGCCAATCCGAAAGTTCACTGTCTGCTTTACTGGAAAGGCGAATCTTTGTACACCGTATACTTAGTGAAATTCTTAGCGATTCGGCTAAGGAGTGGACGTAGATCATTCGACCGAACCACTATAAACACTGTATCATTACCTTGCTTACTGTTCTATTATTTTTACTACATCTGTGATTTGAAATCTAGCAACGGAGTTGCTAGCGTATAACTGCAAGAAAACCTAAGTAAAGTTAACCTAAATCATCTTTGAAAATAACTTAAAGTGCAAGTGAACATTTTATTCTTCCGCTGCATTTCGTGTGTGTGTTTTGTCATTACCACGACGACTCTGATCTTAGGGACCAACCGCGGAAGCATTGTTGAATCAAACTTAGCGAGAGCCCTGCAGATGTTAGAGAATACAAGCTAAACAATTTATGAATAAATTAAACAACAGAACTTTACCTATGTGGTAGAGAAGTTATGCTTGTTCTTTGGTCACTGCTGTTATACCATGTTGGTGTTAGACTTTTCAAACTCTGACATGGGATCATCATCAACAGCAGTTGGTAAATGGGGTTTGTCTTCCAACAGACTCTCCTTCTGATATTTTCTTCTTTCCTTTAACTTTGTAATCATTTTCCGAGCTCTCCACTTTCTGAGAATGAGCTACATGTAGTTCTCATATGTTGTTATGTCAGCGTAGTAGTCTTCTTCTGGTGGGTTAGTTTTAGACTTTGCAGAGTCTAACACATTGACATCTTAATTAGGACTTGGGATGTGAGTTGAAAGTTTATGTGTTTGTTGCCCCTTCCTCTTTTTAGTTGGTTTTACTTCCTCATCTTGATGGTTTCATTGAATAGTCTCTCAGATATGACAATCACCTTCAATTCATCGCGGTTGTCTGGGCTGATAGGATTATGGTGTTCTCCAGGAAGATTTGATACAAAGGTGGTTCAAATAGAATAGCTTCAGTCGTAGCATCAGATTTTTGTCTACCTTGATTCGTTCATCTCTAACAGAGGGCATGTCTGACTTCTCTTCTGGACCGGCAGGAGTAAATTTTGTGAGTGATGGTAGTTTTCCAGAGGCTAGTGGGTTAGTGATTTCAGCGGTAGGGTTTTCTGGGTTGAGGTTGAGAGGATGAAGGAGGTGGAGATTTAGGTTTCTCTGCCGATTAAAAGATATTGGAGGAGGGAAGAACATGAGTACTGGGAGTAGGGTTTTGTTGAAAATCTCCTCACCTTAGTACTTCCTTGATCAGCTCTTGAATTTTGTCATTCATGATCACCTGAATTTAGAGAAGAAAAGTACAAGGAACACTATTGTAAGAAGAAGAAGAATTTTTCTTAATCAGTGTGAGATGAAAAGATGGAGGTGAGTGGAGACAATTATATTTAAATAAGTAAGAGTACACAACGATAAAGGTGGAATCCTACGCAACACAAACACAAAAACATAAAGATCTTGTTCAACAAACATCGAAATAAAGGGATTTAAAAAAAATGACTCAACTTTGAATTATGTAACGACTTTAGCACAAATAGCAGACTCCTAGACTTTAGATAGCAAATGAATAAAATAAAATACAAATCCCTGGAAGAAAGCAACGAGAAATATACAAGAAATATCATGTTTAAATGTTTAACAAGGTATATGTTAGAGTTACACATTGTGATATTATCAACATCATTCCGCAGAGGTTGTGTGTCTTATCATCGCCAACCTCTAGTACTAGTTGATTAAAAACTATTCTAATTCGTTGAATTGCTTATATTTTTCACATGAATAGTGTTCTACCAACGTTTGTACTTAATTTTGCAAGACAATGATTAGATTAAAATATCCAAGTTTTATAGGCACAGAAACTCACTCTTGTGTTCCGAACTTTATTTGCTCAAAAAAAAAACTTTATAAATGGAAAATAAATCACATAAGGAACAAACTCTAACAATAACATGTAAACTTTAACAGAAAAAAGTAAGAACTCATTACTGAGGGGAATTGCACATCCCCAGGGTTTTCCTAAGAAATGAAAATCTTTTAAAGTCTAAAGCCTTGGTAAGAATGTCTGATATTTGGTCCTTAATTGGAACATATTTCAGAGTCACTATATTCTTATCCACTAAATTACGAATGAAATGTTGCATAATGTCAATGTGATTAGTGTGTGAGTGTTGAACAGGGTTTATAAAAATCTCAATTGCACTAGCATTATCACATAAAAGTGTTAAAGCTTCGTACCGTAACCATTAAGCATTTATTTCATCAAGAGTAGTTGTGAATAACACCTTGAGATTTTTGTGTACTTCGATTCAGTTGTTGAAATTGATGTACACTTTTGGTCCTTATAGCCCAATAACACCACATTATCACGTATGTGAAAACATCTTCCTCTTGTATCCTTTTTATTGTCAACTTCACTTTTAACTTTCCACAAATGTGACTCCTCAAGGCAGATTTGATATCTGTCACTTACAACAACACTCGAAAATAAATTTAGGTGATTTGCAGTAAAGTAAATACGACCTCTTATAGCCCCTCAAACAATGTTAGTTTAACACTAACATCAACAATGTTTTTGAGCAGTTTAACATCAACTCTCGTTAGAGCTCTCCAAGGTTTCTCAGATTCTAGACAAAAATCATTCATCAACCTTATAAGATACTTGTTCTGAGATATAAAAACATTCCTTTTAGTTTGATAAGTTCGAAGACCTAGATAAGAGATAAACTTATCTATCATACTCATATAAAACATATCAGCAATAAATTTATCAAACAAATTATCAAGCCAAATGACAGAGGCACCAAACACACAATCATTGACATAAATTTTGATAATGATAAAAACAATATTAATATTCTCTACAAAGAAAGTTTTATCAACATTGTCTCTTAAAATATTTATTTTAGTAATAAATTGGATGAGGAAATAGTACCTAGCTTGCGGTGCACGGGATTGAATGGATGTGAGCACGAGATTGTCATTCAAATTCTCAATAAATTCGTTGATAGTCCTTTACTTTTCCTCCTCTTCTTTTTCTTCTTCTTCTAAGTCTTTTTCTCTTTTGTCGGTTGATAATATCATGATAGAGTCTTTCAGACCTGCGAGATGGAAATGGAGAAATTCCAACAGTTTTCAATCCTTCAGAGATGGCCTTCAAGTTGCCTGGATCATTTGGATTAATTGGGTTGTCAAACTCTCCTGTGAAGATCTGCGCAACTGGGGGTTCTTTCAGAATTTCTTCAGTTTCCTTGTCAAACATCATGTCAGACTTTGACCTCTCGTCTCTAACAGGTGGGTTGTCAGACTTTTCAGTAGGGTTTGGCTTTGTAGCTGAGGGTAGTGTTTCTGACTGTTCTGGATTAGATGAATTAGGACTTTTAAGAGAGGGTTCAGTGGTTTGCATTGTTGTGGGATCAGATGAAGTGTCGGGTAAAGGGTTTGAGATTTTTTGTTGCATAGTAGTGTTGGGCTGTGAGATTTTGGAAGTTTCAGGTTCAGGTGGCTTCATCTTTTTGTCAGAGTAGGTTTTTGGAGTTGATGTTAGACTTGAGAGAGGTTTACCACTTGTATTTGTTGTAGGTTCATTGATACTTTCTATGAGCCGGGACATGTCATCATCCCCTTTCTTGGTTAGAATAATTCCTGCATTATCAAAAACAACATTCACAGACTCTTGAATGGTCTGGACATGTGAGTTAGATATTCGATAAGCTCTACTATTAGTGAAATATTTAATGAGAAAATCATCAATGTACCATAAATTAGACATCATAAGATAATCGTGATCATCTAAAAAATAACAAACACATTCAAACACATGTAAATATCTAAGGTTTGGTTTATTCATTTTCAAATATTTATAAGGGATCATATCAGTACCTTGTCTTAGATAAATCATGTTCATCGAACAACATGATGTATTTTCAGTTTTAACGAACAAACTTTCAGAATGTGACAAAATTTTAACTATTTTCTGTAATGTCCAAATTTTACTTTCAATAACACTATTATGTTGGACAAATTTAAGAGCAGAAAAATCAAGAGAGATACATTTACTTTCACAAAGGTTAGAAAACTCCTCATTCACAAAGGTTAGAAAACTCCTCATTCACAAATTTATTATCAATTCTAATTATAATCAGATTTGAATGATGAACCTTTTGAAGCTTTCTACACAACTTCTTTAGCCAGGAAAGCATATCATATATTTCTCTCATAAATTCAACTCTAACAAATGTATAAAAGTCATCCAACCTCTCTATTTCTATTGACTCTATTAATTTCATTAATTTAAAGCAATTTGCAGTATAAATAATGCTCAGCATAGAATGAGATGACCTTGTCTGTTTACCTTTCAGACAAGAATCACAAACCTTATTAGTGTTGAACTTTATGTTAGATCAACTTTTAACACCTGTATGTTTGAGTAACTTCTGGATGCTTCTAACATTTGTGTGACCAATCTTTTGGTGACTTACACCATCTTCATCAGGCTTGATTAAGGAGTATTTTCGATCTTGATCAACCTTAATAACATTTGTTAAAGAACTGAAGACTTTGAAAATCTGGTATGTTGAGAGTTTCTTTTCCTGTCAAATGTCTAACATACCTATTGTCAGAGTACCATGTAACTGCAAGATTAATCTTCAACAAAGTATAATCAAAATATATCTCATAGCATCGAATAATATTATCAGATTGGTTATCATTGTAAAACCTCATATTCTCATCAGCAACTTGTTGAGTGCACAAAAGTTTAACACGACTTAGTCTCTGACATAAACAAGATTTTAACTCACATTCAGAATTTCTATTAGTCATAGTAGTATCTTCCTTAAAGATATTAACTATATAATTTTCGTACTTAACTAATATAGGATATGCAAAAAATAATTTGTAATATCTTAAACTATTGATATAAGAATGTCTTATAGATATGATTACATTAAGTCTAAATTTATCAAACACCGAACCATCCTTACAAACTCTAAAAATTAACATACTAACCTCCATATCCCTTTGTATTGAAAACTGTTCGAGTTTAAGAGAGATATCCTTATCTTTCAAAAATATGAACTTCTCTTTTATCTTTTCACATTCTTTATCAACAAGATTGGAATAATGGTTGAGTTGTTTACCACTCTTCTGGATATCTTCATTATTTTGCAGATCTTGAATTCTGTAATTGTTAGTAGAGCCAGAACAGATATTATTTAGCTTGATCATTTCATACCTGTTAGTAATATTTTTTGAGACTAGAATGTTGGACAAAGGTGTCGTAACATTGTCATTATCGGAGTTGCAATTTTCATAAATTTCAGCCTCGTCGTCTGCATGCTCCTCATCTACACATTCCTCTATTATCCAATGAGACATAATGTAATCGTAGAGGGGCTCTTCAGCATCTGAGTCTTTCTTTGTGGAGATGTCACTTAAAATTGGTGACAATGTTGATATTGATATTGAACTTTTTCTCCCAAATTGTGAATTGACAATTTCCTCGAACTTGTTGATCCCTTTGGTTTTTGTCACAAAATTTGATTGATCTTTATCCAGTAGATCATCATCTAACTCTTCTTCAATTTCTTATACCTTTGGGATGTTGGTTGAACTTGTATCTCTAACGTCTCTTGAATTGAAGGTTAAGCTCTTGATTTTGCCCTCCAAATTTTATTCAACCAGATTCAATTCGGATATAGACAAAACACTTACCAAATCTGCAATCTTCAAAGTTTCAACATTTTTTGCCTTTTTTTTATTTTTTTATTTCAAACACCTTGATGTTAAACTTTTCTAGAAACGACTCTAACATCTTGTTGACCAGCCTTCCATTGCTGATTGATTCACCTAGAGCGTGAGCTTCGTTTGCCATGGATACAATTTTCTCATAAAATGGTGAGATGGTCTACCCTTCTAACATTTTCAAATTCTCAAATTTGTTGGTGAGGATCCGCATCTCTGACGTTATAACACTTGTGGTTCCCTCAAACTTGCCTTGAAGTATCCACCATGCTTCTCTTGCTTCTAAACATTTGGAAATAAGCCTGAAAGATGCAATATCAACAGAAACAAGTATAGCTTTAAGTGTTATAGTGTTAAAGTTAGAGATTGTCCTTTCACTTTGCATCCATTGTTGTTCCGATTTGAGTGACACCAACATCTTATCTAAATTCTTTGGATTTGGTATTGACGCTTTTGGAGGTATCCATCCATCTTTCACAGCAGCCCATGCTTTTTCATCTAATGACTTGATGTACATCTTCATTCTTGACTTCCATAGGTAGTAGTTGTCGCCATAACTATCAAGAATGGGTGGTCTACTTACTGAAATCGATGAATTCATTGTAGGAAATTTGCACTGCAGGAACTTGCTACTTAGTCCGTCAAGTAGAGGCTCTTGATGCCAATTGTAATAATTTTGTGCCCGAATTTACTACTGTAACATGAAAATACTAGTAGACAAAATAATTAACGTTTATATCTGAACTAGTGTGCAACTTACCAGATGTATAACACTCTGGAAAATCAGAAACACTGATATGTTAAAGTGGTGTCAAAGTTTAACAGAACCATGTTAGTGTTAAAGATACAGAGAAGTTTAACACGTTAACTCAGAATTAGATACGCAACAGATTTAAAAATATCTTCTGGGATTTATTGCTAAACCCCAGAGTGCCTCATGACTAAAGTGATTTCATTAAAATAAAACTGAGTTTTACAAAAGAAATCAAAGACAACAAAAGACTCGAATTTCTTCTAAGTTCACTACTTAGAATAAATTCGATTATAATACTTACTAGTCAACCTAAACGTCACTAAGCAATACTTCTTCAATCGTTGGATTCACTCTCCGGAGATTCCCTCTATGTTGGTATTATGGTCTTTGAATAGCATGGAATAGTAAGGGTGAAGGATTGAAGAATTTGAAGAACTTCTCGTAGGATTTAGAATAGAATCAGTCGTTCAACCTCTTCAATCTTTGGTCTTCTTATTTATTCAGCCTTGGAGTGCACGCACACCAATCCCACGTTCTTGCAATCGTGGGTTTGCTCACCTTCCACGCCCACTTGCTCCTTTGCACAAAATAGAAGCTCCACAATAACTCACGTGGGTGGTGGTTTGAATCGTGGAGGCCCTCCCCTTTATTTTACCTAGAAATAATAGTAAATATAATAATATATGGTTAGTATACATAATATGCATGACCCCTAAAAAGTAGAACCTGAAAAGATATGGAATATGGATTAAAATATTCGTCCCTAAAAGATAGGAAACAATTGTAACCAACTCCTAGCAGGCAGCGAAGTATAATATTAACATGTTTGTGTCAGACTTCAATGTTAAACATAGAAATGCTTAACATACTAAATCTTTGACACTATCAGAAGAGTTTGAAATGTGAAATTGATTGTATATATAATATTATTTTAAATATAATTATATTAACTAAAGGTCATTTGTTATAAAGTTAAGATGTGATTCATATTGATAAATATGTTCGAGATTTATTTCTTATAAAATTGACTCTGATAAATCACTATCTTTTTTCTTCTTTCTTGCGGCAATGACCTTACTTTTTCACTGCTTCTCTCCAATTTATAGTTGTTAGCATGCAAAATATAATTATATTAGTTTTATTTTTTTATGTTGGTAATTCGGGGGCTTTGTTGTAATTCTCGATGTGAAATATTTAATTTTGTTGAAATTAAATATTACCAAATTAATCTACGCGAAGAGTAGATAATCGTGAATTTCAGTGAGTGAGAAATGAATCCACGAAGTGACAAGGTTGGTGGGATTATTGCATGAAGTGAATATGTAATAATTGAAGTCCCACATTGATTAATTACAATAATTAATCTATTTATATAAATCTTAATGGTTGAGGTGTGTAATAACAAGGTGTGCAATGTATGTGGCACCCGGTGGCGTCCTCGTCCCGCCCCGCCTCGGCCTTCAGTCTCAGCGAGGCCGCTAGTCGAGCGCCCGCGCCCACATCCCATGACCCGTGCCCCGACCCCAGTCCCAGCTTTGGCTTGGTCTTGGTTCTTAATTATCGGTTTTTGGCAATTGGTCTTTGGGCCTTTGGCTTGGCTTGGCTTGGCCCGCTCGTGCCTTATCTTTTTGGGCAAGTGAAATTAGCCTACGGGCTTGACAAGTGCGCTGTCGACGTGGATGATCCAGTCGATGAGTCAGCACACGTGTTTAAATGCTTGTCGAACGGTTTCCACGTTTAGCACGTGGTCAATGCACACCTGCGCGCCTCCGTGATTGGCGCGTCAGTTACAACCGTGTCTCGCACCTGTAACGGCTCGAGCCTTCATGGCTGCGACCGCAACAGACAGGCTCTCCCTTGGTGGAACATGTCTATGAATAGGCACGCATTGGAGCTGTCTTCGGTCCTCTGTTATCTAGACACAAGACAAGCTCACATAGCCAGATACTGCATCTTTATTTCCATATTGCTGTAACTTTTTCCTTGCTTTTAAGCAACTCAGTTTCACATCCGTTCAGTTCGCCGGAGCCTTTCTGATTACAGTGCTGCATCGTAAAGGACGAAGCCATTTCACATTTGGGGGCGATTGCCGATTAACGAACACTACGTTGGTGAATTCGTCTTGCAGGAAGAGGGATTCCTCGACTCGACTGTTTCTATTTCATTTTTATTTTTTATTTATTTACGTATTAACAGTACTTGTAGTTCTATTTGTAAAAACTTGCATTACTAGACATACTCTGTTGTAGAGTTCTCAGTCTTGAACAATAAATTATCCAACATTTGCACCATTCGTTCATTCAATATTCAAATAAATCATTTCAACATTTGCATTGTGCATTGAAGAGTATTTCAAATCGTTCATCACCAACATCAAACCATTTGAATGTAATTCGATCAGTTTAGTTAATAATAGTTATTTAACCAGTTTGATTTGTTAAATTCTTACATTGTATTTATTATTTTGGTAAGCGCTTCACTATTCAAACCGACCAAATCAAACATGCATAACCCTACTTGAAACATTCATTTTATTTTAATATAGTGTAAAATGAATTCTTAATATATTTTCATTGTAATAAAAATAGTTTACTGAATTCAAAAAATATAATTTGATTTTTATAATTGTTGATGTATTAAAATTCGCGAAATTAACCTTTTAGATTGAATAATAAAAAAATGAAATTTTTTATTATTGAGAATAATAAAGAAACAATCTCTTTTTACAATGAAAAATATGATTATTTATAGGCAGAAAACCCTACATTTACGAGGAAAATGGGTTCAATTTTTTTTTTACATTATGTGTTATTCTATTGGTCAAATTAATATTAATGTTGTAACAAAAGTATTAAGTGATCACTAATGATGTTTTCTATTAAATGGAAAACCATAAAATTGACTATATTAATATTTTTAGATTGTGGGCCCCTAAACTCTAGGTTTTGGGTTTAGGATTTAATGAAAATAATTAAAATTCATGTAATTGAATTATTTTAATTATTCACGCACCTAAACTTGTGAGAATATTACGCCGACCTATATATATAGGTAGCAAGGCAAGCAATCCGAGGCTGTCAAAATTTCTAACATCAGGCCTAAAGACTACCATCCTAATATGTAGGACACATATTAGATGAAAAATAAAATTACAATGGGACCCTTCAATGAATTTTTAGTGAGACAAGATTAGAGAGGGAAGAAGTTGTAATGCTCTGATACTTATATGAATACATGTTAATATATTCACGAATCACGGTTAATGTGATAATAAATTAGAAATATTTACAATAATTAAATTAATTTCACCATTATTAATATATTATTGCATTAGTTTGTTTGTATATCAACACGTGTCAATTGTAAGTATTGAAACATTTATAAAGAAAGACCAAAAACATAAAGATATTGAAGAAACATTTCTATTAAGATCTTGCTGCGATTTCACCGTGAAAGAAGTCTATGTTTTTAATTTGCCCTTCTAAATTTGGTTTGAATCTTTGATTTTGAATCAAACCCTTTTGAGTACATGTTTTACCAGATGGGAAAAAACACAATACTATCTTGCAAATCTTATTTTAAATAATGAATTATAAATTAATCAATTCTCGCCATAAAAATTAAAAAAAGGGATGAATTATTTGAATATTACATAAACCAATTGATCAATTAGTATAAAAGTCAATTGATTGTTTTTATAGCCTCAGTCTTCAAGTTAACCACAACTGTAAATTTGAAGATATGAAGATATATCTTCATTACAAAAATGAATTCATCAATTCTCAATTTTCTATTTCAAAACTACGCCAACGAAGAAGCACACCAAGAATAGCAGCATAATCATTTAGGCAGCGCCCAACTGTCGATTAATTATAAACTCATCTTAAAAAGCTGATTATTTGTTTTTTAGACTTTGCTTTTGGCCGAATTTTACAACAATAATCTTAATCATTGATTTTTTTTTTAAAATTTCATTTTAGGTTTAAATTGTCGTTATGTTGAATTCATAATTCATTCTCATCAATATTTTGCAAATACACTAATATTAGTACTAAACCCGCGGCTACAATTAAAATAATATTAAAATTTTATTTTAAATTAAAATGGGAACTCCTAAAAATGTTCATTTACCCTCTGCGTTGGATGATAAGACAATAATTAAAACGATAATATAAAAAATATTAATTTAAATTATGTTTCGATTCGATGAAAGCTCGTTTACCTTCAAACAAGTTAAATCACAATTTTCTTCCTTGCCAAACTAACTCTGATGTGAGTAGCCATGAGATATGATGACCTTTGAAGAGAGCCTAACATCTTTTTATATAACCCCAAATCTCAAATGCAATAACATGGCTTAACCACGAAGTTCTGCACATGCTAAGAACAATTCAAGAAGCAGAGTTACAAGCATAATTTTAACACGAAACTCGATATATGATGGATCCATCTTCGGAGAAAGGTGAGAATCACGTACTTATTCACGCTCTAGCTGTCCGAAATATCTGCCAGCTATCGTTGCAAGGATGTTTAGAGTGATCACTTCGTCGTCTACTTCTGTTTTGGCAGCTCGCAAGCTTGCACACTTTCGGAGTAGTGACCGAAGGGCTGCACTTGTGTCGGCAAGGAGAGGGCAGTCTACTGTTGCGCAAAGAGCAAACAGCCATAGACTATGATTGTATGGTAGCCTGTCCATATTCATTGAGGCACTTACTTGTTTCTTCAGCATTGATGTTCGAGTAGCAGAATCCATTTTCAGAATTCTGGAGAGAGTCGGGCGATCAACTTTTGGACCATAACTGTCCGGTGAAGATGGAGTAGATGCAGCATCACTAGTCTCCAGAATGCAGGAATCATCTGCAGATTCTAAGCTGCCAAATTTGTCAAAGGTATTTCTATCAAGCATCTGGTTCAATAAATCTTCTTTGACTGAAGTTTCTGCACCAAGTTCCTGAAGGTCAAGCCGCGTAAAAGCCTGAGAAGATATAGATGATTTAATGTCCATGAAAATGTTGGGATCAGCAAAAATTGAACTGCTACAGAATACATGAACACATTGCTATAACAGATTTTTATTTCCTTTAAGGACCCAAGATATGTTAAATGAAAAGAAGAAGAAAATTGGTTTCAGTAAGTTCCCTACCGCAGCACACATCTCGTTTTCTCTAAGCAAGGTGATCTGCTACTTCAAGACAAGATTTCGTATCTTATGCGAAGATTATAATTAGTCAGCATGTAACCAACTACTAACTAGCTAGGTGCAAGCATGGCTGCAAAATTAACCAAGCGCTAGTCAGGCGGCGTTAGGGAAGCACTTAGCGCCTAGGCGATAATTACTTAATAAACTAATTTACCATTTCAAAAATAAAAATAATAATAAATAAAAATAAAATGATATAAATCTTAATAATCTCACACTTGCCTAATCGGCCTCCTGAAACTTCTATGTGCAGAACAACCCAAAAACCCCTAATGGAGATGATTTTATGGTTTTTGTATTGGGTAGGGGCCACGTATGCCGATTTTACAACACAGGGTGTAACTTAACTAAGCTGGAGCACTGAGATTTCACTAACAGAACTTAAGGTCTTTTTTAGCCCCACTTAGGTGTTCAAGTGACAGTGATATTCTTAGTTATGCAACATTTGTGCAAACAGATATAAGGGCACGACCTTGAAGGGCAGGAGGGCAAGGCAAGAGCATTTACCTCTCTCAGCTGCGAAAAATCAGAAAGAAAGCTGTCCTCCCACTGTTTGAGAGGCAACAATTTCTCCGGGCATTTCATAACTTCAGGAATCTGAGGCATGTAGATACTCTGCTCTTTTACTTTTTTGACCTTGGCAACTTTTACCTTGGGAATTCTAGCAGCCTCCCACCTAAAAACAAGTGTGCCACTTCATGAATTGAGAAATGTGAAAACTAAAGATCATTGTCTAAATGATAGATGCAAAAACTCAAGAAATTATCGAGCATTCTCATAATCACATGCGCACAAAATGAAAGGTTTATACATATTTTTAATAGTTTATATTTAGAAAAACAAAAGCAACACCAGCATGGAATATGAAGATTCATAAATCACTAATCGCGGAAAAACACAAGAGTAATAAACATGAATCTTAGAATGGGCTAGAGATGGTACCTTACACGCCTAAGATATTCAAGTCCATCCAGTGGAGGGCCAGAATCGAAATCAGGTTCTCCTGTGACCATAAAGGCAGGTTTCTGAATACTGTATTCCTCATCACTATCATCATCTTCGTAGGGAATAGAAGAAGGGTCTGATACATTCAAACTCTCAAGGTGATCACCTCCAACTTCTGGAAAACACACTTCACCTGAAAAATGTAAGAAAACATAGGTTAATCCTTCAAATAACGAAATAAGATGATGCAACGTAAGATATGAGTTATTTAACCGGTCTCCAAGAATAAAATTCCATCAATCAGGCTAGAACAACTCAATTTTCCTAAAATAAACTAAAACATGTAACAATTATGTCCGGTTAACAATCCAAAGCATCTATCAGAGATACTGAGATACAACATCTCAACCATAATCTCATTTCAAAAGCTCTGCAGCTAATTCATGGTCCACAATCCAAGACCCTAATTCCTTAATTTATGGAGCTAAACTAATCCCTGATTGGATGAACCGGAGGTGATACGAAATCCGAATGGCACCATCTGAAGCAACAAGACTCCAAAAAATATAATTTGTATTAGATAAAATGAGGTTTTCACACTTCCTACAGACCATTCTTCAACACACATAGAAAATCAGATGTTTTCCCTTCCCCATTGCAGCCATAATACGTGTGCACATGGAAAAAGTAATCCATTAAATTGACATAACCAGACAAAGACAGACATACCAAAGAGAGGTGAAACATTTTCAACATGAAAAGAATAAGGCTACAAACAAAGACAATGTACAACATTATGAACAATGCTAATAACAAGAATGCCAAGAACCAAATTTCTTTATTAAACACCACACCACAGAACAAGAATCTTGTTTCTCCACAACCAATAAGAAAATAACGTGGTATACTGAAAGTAGAAGAGCATACCCGAGTTAACTGATTTCTGAAGCTGAGGCCGAGGATCAAAGTCGATGTTCGGGATACTATTTTTCCCACGAGCTCTATCCAATCCAACCAATCCATTATACTCATCTACTACCTGCGCACCAAGCCCGCAATATACCTCAACCCACTTCTTCTTTTGTTCTTCCACATTCTCAAACCTCAGAGACTCTAACTCCTCTCTCGAATACATCTGCCCCTTCTTTTCTCTCTTTTCAATGGGATAAGAATATGATACTTCAGTGTTTCTCCTATTCTTCCCTCCTCTTCGTCTCTGCTTCTTCTCCTTGGGTTCTTGTTCCTTCGTATTCCTCTTACTATCATTGATATCGACAAAATCCCCATCTCCGCCGACGGAAGGCTCGACAAGTGACGCGTGTTCGATTACCTGGGTCTCATTTGCGCATTTCTCCGAACATTCAACCTGCAGCCCTTCCGGCTTTTGTTCCTTGACACTCAACTCTGCGATGTTCGATACGACGGCGCCGCATTCATGGGACTCTTGAACGACGGCGCCGCGGGTGCTTTCTTCCACTGGAACGGCGGCGCTTTTGTCTGTAGATTCAGCAGAAGAATCGGCAGCAAGTAAACCGCCCGTGCCGTTGGAAGATTGTAGATTAGACGGCGCTACCACCGTAGAATCCACGAAGTTCTGATGAAGTGAGGCGACGTCTCCGCCGTCGGAATCCAAAGAATTCGCCATGAGAGTAGTGTGCGCTCACCTTGGAAAATGGTTTTACTGATATTAGGTATATTAAATAATAATAATAATTTCTTAATTTATTCATTTGATAAAAGTAATTGCAAATATAAGTCTAAACCTTTTTTTAAAATCTTTTTCTTTTTTGAATTTAATGATGCACTAGTAATGAAAAACAGTTTATATAAAGTAATAACAAATTATAATGTAATAATTAAATGGGAAAATAGGGAATTATATCCTCATCTATCACAAATTAGGGAAATATATCCAAAGTTTTGCAGTTAGGGAATTATATCCCCAAGTTTTATTCCGTTAGGGAAATCTATCATCTGTTAGTAACGGTGTTAATTTAATTGATGACTCACCCGTTAAACTCCACGTGGCAAACACGTGGCATTAATTAATAATTTTTTTTCCATCTCAACAAAACACTTTATTTTTATTTTTAATATTAATTATATTCAATTTTCTTTTCTTCCCTAATTCATGTAACCCAAGAAATCTTCTCAAACATTCTTTTCTCCCCAGCTCGTCGTCGTTCCTCACTGTGCCTTGGAATTATCCTGTTCAATTTGTTGTCTCTCGCCGCATTTCCAGCCAACTCCAAAACCTCAGCAGCGTACTCGAGCATGATAGCCACAGCGCCAGTTCCAACTCGCTGGGCATAGCGGCCGATTCTGCCGACTGGGAATTGGAGGCCTGCTTTCACGGTCGGGAAACCGGCTTCTTCTTGGGACCGCCGCCCTTCCGGCCGCCGGCTCCCTTCTTCAGTTTATCACCAGCTTCCAATTGCAGCTGCAAAGATTTATTCGATAGATTGAGGGTGAGAAATGGTGTTGTCCGACTGCTCTTCTTGTTTGGTCCTTCACTTCAACTCCTTCTTTCAGAGCTAGGGCTTCCATTAGACGGGTAAATTCGAGATTGGTTTGATACTGGTTCTGCGGGTGTTTTGATGTTGATTTCCCAATTGGCTTGTGAATGGGATGCTGGTTTTGTGCTTGCCTGAGGCAGAGGGAAGGAGTAGTTCTCCTACTTAGATAAAAATATAACAAAAGTTTACTCACGGTTAATGATAAAAGACAAAACAAGATTTTAGTGAAAGAAAAAAGAAGACAAGAAGAAAACGTTACTCACGGTCAATGATAAAAAGATAAATCAAGATTTCAGTGAAAGAAAAAAGAAGGCAGGAAGAAAAGGCGGATAGGGGAGAAAGGAATTTGGGAATAATTAATATAAGAAATAAAATTAAAGTTTTTTGTTGAGATGGGAAAAAATTATTAATTAATGCCACGTGGAGTTTAACGTGTGAGTCATCAATTAAATTAACACCGTTACTAACGAGGATAGAATTCCCTAACGGAATTAAACTTGGGGATATAATTCCCTAACTGCAAAACTTGGGGATATATTTCCCTAATTTGTGATAGATGAGGATATAATTCCCTATTTTCCCTAATTAAATATAGTATAGAATCAAAATTTTTCAATGCCATAACAAGCGTTCCTGGTCTAACATCAATTTCTTGGCAAAAATTTGCGTTACGCACGCCTATACGGTTTAGGCGGATTTTATTCATACCAAAATGGGTTCACTCATCCCAAATAGGGTTTATTAATCCCCAATTAGGGTATATTAGATGGGTTTGCGTTGAGTTAATGGATAAAACCCGCCTAAACCGTTTAGGAATGCATGCTTAACCTGAGACTAGGGGTGGCAATTCGTGCGGATCATATCCTTATCGTGTTAATCCGTTATCGATCCGATCCGTTAAGGTCAAATCCGTATCTGTATCCGTTAAGGATCCAATAAGTATCAAATCCGAATGATCCGTCATGTATCTTATCCGATAAGAATCTAAATCAGATTAATTCAATAAGAATCCGTTTCAATAAACACAATTATAATCCAATAAAAATTTAATAAGATAATGCAAAATATTTATATTTAATTGTTCAAATAACGTGTTTGATAAATAAATAAAACCGTTGTTGGTCCCGGATATCAGGGTATACTTTGGCAGCGGAAAATACGTAAGTTCGTTTCTTGCACTCTGCTGGTTACACAGCTGACTGGGACCTTGTCAGCTGGTAAGTCAACTGGCAACTGAGTATTCAGCTGACTGGCAACTGGCTGGTCAGCTGATGACTCAGGACTTAGAAAATTTTAGAGTCGAGTTTGCACAGTTATAAACTGGTTTCAGTTATACTCCAGCACTTGGGTGCTGGGTTTTAAATCAGTAGGTAAATGCTGAAAGCAGTAAATAACAAGGATATTTTATAGTGGTTCGATCAAC
>JAPKLW010002974.1:0-56134 GCA_026898455.1 Plectranthus barbatus | reverse complement strand
AAACACTTAATCATATATGCTTTCAGTATACAATCCCAACAATCTCCCACTTATACTTAAAGCATAATACCATTGCTTTTAACAAAGTATTAAGTGTGTCTATTCATGTCAATCACTCCCACTGTACACTCATCACCTCTTGTTTCGATTTCTCGTATGATGTGATACAACACATCCTATGTGTCTTACCACCTTTTGAGTCTTGGGTTCTCTTGAGTTTGTCGCTGCACCAATACATCACAATTACTTGTGATTCTACCAGGCAAACTCAGAACGCACACCTCTGGAGGACGGTGTCGGAGTTATACTGCTTCTTACGAAGTCTATGAAACTGACTAGGGTTCAGCCTTCATACTGGAATCTTCAACACACTTCTGTGTTTGATTCCTATAACTCCTCCTCCAAGGCCCAACACATAGTTAGAGGTCGATTTCCTTTCCTTATGATCCTCCTGGATATCCGATGCCTTTCAACTCACATAGCACATCTGTAAACAATGTGCTTGTCCAGAGTTGAACTGATATCTGTCTAACATGCATATAGCATTGCAGATATTTGAATTCGTTCATCTGCAATATAGAAAGACAACGATCTTTCTTGCTATGAACGATTCACCACAGAATCAATTTAAGCGACTTGAGATACTTGAACATTCTTTTCTCGTGTCAACACAAGACTTTAATTCAAAAGATGTTCCATAATCTCATAAGTCCTACTTTTGAAACTGTTCGGATAACCATCCTTTATGCCTGACAGCATTTCCACACCGTTTCCGTATGTGTAAATACTATCTGCATAATGTGCAAGGAAAACCACGCTTTCGCTGACACATACTCTGATTCATGTAACTCTCATTCTCGATGGACAATATCGAAATGTCTGTTACATAATCTTGAAGCACGGTTAAGTTCATAATTGAACTACTTTGGCTTCGAGACATGATGCTGCACATAACTTATCTGGTTGTTGCATACAGATGTCGTCACCTTTTATTAAGGTATCCGTTCATAAAATACGGACGACTTCATCTACCTTCCAGATACTTACATATGTGCTGTTATGTTTAAAAAGAACTCGAATGGGTTTAGTAGTTGCAACCAGTGAGAAGGTCTTGTTGTGAAACACACCTTCACTCACTAACCTAGGCCTTTGAACACACTAGGTTACCATTCGATCCTTTTTACTTGTATATCAATCAGTTGCTCATGGCTGTTAAGCTATTCGGCAATCACTGATCCTGACATACCACCATAACCTTAACTAATTCATTTTTGAATCTATGACTTTACGTCATTCTAACTGCATCGTTTGTCTTAACGGCTTCGTCGCACTTTGAGGGATTAGTACAATGCTGTTCGTTAAGCTGGGAACAAGTCGTGAGACTGTTTCCACGAACCAGTACTTTTAAGCCTGTTAAGGCAACCTCCCACTGCAACGACGCTCCTTTTATGTTGTCAGTTAATGGTGCATTAACTTGTGGTTTACCACCTTACACAGGTGACCGTGCAATTGGTACCATACCTGCCAAGATATGCACAATCTGCCACGGGGTATTTCCTTATGGATTTGGATTGTCTTCTCTTAAAATATTAGAAAACAATCTTACATTTTGGATTCATGGTTTCATCCTGTACAACTTGCTTGTAATTAGGATATATAAAACCAACATCTTTTTCGTTTACTTGGAATAGCCCACAAACAGTACTATCTTAAAACTATCTTCTATTCAATCAGTCTCTTACATCAACTTAGCAGCCGACTTACCCATCATTGCCCTTTGACTGAGTCAAGGTCTGCTAGGGTACTTAGAACTAATTTAGAAGACACCAGTTTAAACGATATACAACTGTTTTGGCGCTCTTCCTAAAACGAAAGATTTAGGCAATAGCTGGTATAACTTGTTAACATTTAAAGATCTTTATTTCGTTCTACCTACACCATCTCAATCGAGAGATATCAGGTGTAGTCAACTGAGATGTGATCCCTTTGCTCTGCCAGATACTGTAAAGCACATCATTTAAGATACTTCATTATGAACAAACCATAATGTTTTTACAGTCTTGTTTAACTTATTCTCTACCTTAGTCTTGAACGCTCTTGATTAAAGCAAGAGACTAAGACTTGTAGTGAACTAGATAAACATATCCAAATCTTAAATGACTAAAGCATCAATGCCTATTAAGGCAACTGCGGAAGTAGACTCAAACCACTATACAGAGCAAACACGAAATAACTTTATAGAGATACAACTGCCTTTTAAAAGGCCTGGTTATCATCATTATACTTCTAAGCAGTTACCATAAGTATCATTCTTAGGAATACTTGGATAGAATCCATAACTCCACGAACTACTTAAGACTACTTAGACTGATGTAACCAATCTCTATACAGATTCTTTAAATTATACCTTAGAACACTGACAGTTTATGCAATCAAGTAATGAAGAGATAATCATCCATAAATAGAAACACTGTCATTTATTCATGATAGAAAAAATTCTATCAAAATGACTAAGAATCCAAAAACACGGATGAAACTTGTTTATCAAAACAAAACAAATGTATCTCTTCCAAACACTTGAATTAAAACAAAGTTTTTCAGCATAAACTAGAGGCAGAAACTCCAATAGCTTGAGAGTGATCTCCAGCATCTTCTTTGGAGTTGGCAATCCCGTCATCTTCAAGCATTGTCACCAGCTTGATTCTCTGCACAAATGCAGCCATAACATGATTAGTACTCACAGTTAACCACTACTCACGAGGAGTAGACCAAAACTGATACTGAACATGTAAACGATGACGTACCACGTCCATTAGGATTGGGACAATTTGCCCTCCAGTGTCCTGTCTTGCCACAGCGGAAACACTTGTCCTTTGGTTTAACTTTCCTAGTCTTTTTCTTTGGAGCAAGAACTCCATTGTTCCCTCCAGCAGCTTTCTTGTTTCTCCTACCCGTTCTTTTAGTTCTTGCTCGATAAGAAGCAGCAGAACGGTTACCAGAAGAAACTAAAACTGCTTTCTCGGGTTCCATCAGGGACTGTGCTGCCATCAAGTCACTGAGTAACTCATTAAGAGTATACTCCTTCTTGTTCATGACAGCATTCAACCTGAAGTTCTCAAAAGACTTAGGAAAAGAGTTTAGTATGATATCGACCTGCGCTTCCGCGTCGATACCACCACCATGCAACGTCAGTTCATCCATGAGGTGAGTCATGGTAACAACGTGCTCTCTCACTGAACTGCCCTCTGCCATTTTCTTACTCACTATCTCCTTCATGAGATTGAATCTGACAGTCCTATCCGTCTCCCCATAAGTCGCTGTGAGATTATCCATAATATCACAGGCCTTATCATAGTGCTGATGCTGCAGCTGCAGTACCTTACTCATAGTGGTCATCATGTAGCATTTCACTACATTGTTCGACTTGACCCACTTATCGTAAGACTGCCGCTGCTCGGCAGTAGCATCAGCAGCTGGGGCAGGCGGACAAGGATCAGTAAGGACAAACTTGTGTTCCTCCGCAACCAGGATATAATCCAAATTGCGTTTCCATTCAAGGAAATTTGGACCAGTTAAAGAATTTTGAGCAAGGATATTAATGACGTTGTTCATAGACATATCTGAAAACAATTAAGCGAATTAAAGTAAGCACATACTACGAACAATTGAAACAAGAAATGCATAGAACCTTTAGATAAAACAATGCACTTTGTTTCCTCCAATTGCCCAAGCTAATTTACTGCAAGCCACTTCAGCGGACGTTTACAGTAAACCAACTCAACCAGACCAAAATTGATCCTTTAATTTCTCATCATGCCAAGGTATCTTAAGCAAAAGAAATTAATATTGGAGATCTTTAGACCATGTTACCCATCCGGAGCAGGGACATCATTCATGAGTTATACTCCAGGCAACATCTAAGCCAGTTTAACCACAAGCCTAACTCCGGATGTTTAGAGCTATTTAGTGTAGTGCTAAACCCTACACCGCATGCCCCTTACACCCTTTGTTATCTCATTTAGTTTAATCTTAGAGACCAGTGAAAGTTGTCTCAATGCAAGCCGCTTCAGCAGACGTTTGCTTAGAGGCTCCCACTTCTCATCTTAAACTAAATGTTTTATTTAGAAACCTCATCGCATTAGAACCCGTAATTTATTTCTAACGCAAGCTGCTTCAGCAGACGTTTACGCTTCGAAATTCCTTACTTCTAATGAGAGGCCGTATTTGTGGAGGTATAATGATTTTAGTTTGAAAAGAACCAAAATCCAGCTTAGTAATTTTTAGTTCTAAAGGTTTCATGCGCACACATTATTTTATGTTGCCATAAATTATGTCACCCAAAATTCCATCATAAATTAATATGATTCTTGGAATTTATAGACACAATTTAAAACATAAAATAAATCACATAAGACATGCTCAATAATTTAAAAATTACAACATGCTTATGACAGTAAATAATTAAAGCAAGTAAACATGCTTTCATATTAATTACTAGTGCGCACACAATAAATCACATCATAACGAGAAATAATGAAATAAACAAATAAAAATTTCTCGTGGCCCCTCAGATGCGATTACAACTGAAATAAAATAAACCTATCTATTACAAGGCTTTTATTTCAATACAGATCTTCAAACTGGGCTCCCACTCTTTTATTTGAAATCTGCAACTTGGGCTGGAATAAAATACAGCAGCTGGGCTTTGAATTAGGGTTTCCGGCCCAAAACATGTGCCAAACCCTAATTTCCAGCAAACCCTAATTGTCAGCAGTTCGGGCCGCCTCCGGGCCACCCGGCCCGAGCAGCCCAAACCCTAGCCGCTAGGGTTCAGCCGCCTGCCTCTCAGCGCCGCCAGCCGCCTTTCCGGCCACCGCCTGCGGCCGGATGTCGCACACAGCCCACCTCCAGCCACCGTCGCCTGCCACCACCTCCGTCCGCTCAGCTTCGCCGGAGAAAACAGACGCGGCAGCAATAGAAGCAGCCGCCGCCTGCTTCATCCACCATCATCGCCGTCCGCTGTTGACAACAGCCGCGCAGCCCACCAGACCGGCCGCCGTCAGCCTCGGATCCAGGGGCAGCCGCAGCCGCTGTAACCACCACCGTCACGCTGCTCCTTCGCCGCGCGCAGACCTCCGTCTGTGCCAACATCGTCGTCGCCATGAGAGGCGACTGAGAGAGCGAGGGGAGATCCAGTCGGAAGGCCGGCGAGAGCGCAGCCCAGCGACACGCAGCACAGGGCTGCTGCACGTCGCCGCCACTCCCACCTACGCCGTGGATCTCGCCCGGACGCGAGCAGCAGCAGCCGGCAGATCTGGACGCGGCCCAGCCACGCGCTGAGCGCGCCGCCGCCACCCTCTGCCTTTGTGGTCGCCGCCGCCTCAGGTCCTCGCCGCCGGCGGCTGAGTGGTGGTGGTGGACTATGGCTGAAACCTAGACACAATCTTTCATGTCTGTTCTTCGTTGTTCTTCGTCTTCCTTCTCAGATCTCAATTCTCCAATTTTTACAGATTTGAAAGATAAAGAAAATACAAAAATAGATCTAAAATCTATTACATAATTTTCCTATCAAATCTAACCACGGATTTTCTCGTGGTGAAAAACAGATCCAAAAACGAGAAGGCCACGAGAACAAAAACATTCAAACAATTCAAATCCATCCATGAACATACATATTCATTTAATCTCAATCTATTCAAGATAGAGCCTAAGAACATTGAACCTCGCTCTGATACCAGTTGTAGGGTTTGAGTCTACGACGGGCAATATTAATTGCCATTAATTAAACACTTGCCAAGGATCGTTCTTAGGATACCAGGAATAAATTTCAATTAAACAAACCATGCGAAAGCCTATGCATGCTCCTACAAAATAAATTGCATAGGATGGATATAGAATTATACCTTGTTTCACCGTTTGATCCACATGACAGATCGGAGAATGATAACGGTGAAAACCTATTCAGATCTGAAGCGGAATATGGAACTTTTGAATCTCTTCTCTTGTTCCTACAGATCTGATCTTCTGATCTGTATCCCTTGCTCCTTGGAAATCTGGTGAGGATTATTCTACCAAGTTAGATCCGAGCTCCGGAGAAGTCGATCAATCTCCTCCCTCGTAGATCCAGCCGTCGCCCATCTCTCTCTGTCTGTTCTGAAACCCTAGTTTCTGAACTGACGGCTACTGAAAAGTGTGCACACCAAACCTTCACCACGGTAACAATACTGACTCGCCCCTTTATTACCACGTTATTAGGAACGGGTTGCACCAAACTAACTTGATCCACATATTTAAGGTTTCAGACATTCATTAATTAATTTGGCTTATGACAATCAGCCACAATTAATTAATTTCTTATTTCCTGAATAACACCACTCACCTTTTATCACTTATGCCTGAATTAAATAATTCAACCTGCAGGGTTTAGCATAATGAACCTTTGTGAGCTCATCAGGGAATGTCACCATCCTGAACGGATATGTTACCATACATCCAGACTAAGCAGACCCCACACAAATTGCCAACACCCAAAATACGGGCATAAGGGTACATGTAAGACCCGCCACCATGGTAAATCAAAGTGCAGTCAATCTGTGTGTGCCCCTTATCCTTCAGTACGATTTAAGATCACAGAGAGTATGTTAGGGATCTGGCTCGTTCATATGTCAATGAGAACAGCGCATCCCACTGTTGATCCCATCAATACATAAATATGTACCGACACATCAAGTAGCCAGGATAAGCCCACTTATGAACTGATGTGCCGCAGCTTAAACCGACAGCCTATCCAGGGACCGTCTCAGCTGTGATACTGTTTATATCTTGCTAGGTCAAACGAGCCATATGATCCTGCTGTGGTTACACCACATGGCCATCCCTATCGGCGAGATAATAGGATATTATAGTTCGTCGTATGATTGTTCTATCAGACAGCGAGCATTGTTGCGGATACATACATGAATACCAGTGTACGAAACACTTAATCATATATGCTTTCAGTATACAATCCCAACAGTGAGTCCATGGAAGTAGATACCAATGTGGTTCTTGATGTTGCCGCACAAAGAGTTGACGCTGCAACTCAAGCATCTGAAATTGGTACAGTGGAAAGCGAAGATGGTGAAGCTACTACATTAGCAGGCAGTACTGAAATAGTTATCTATGAAAATCCCATTGACGTCGAACCAGTCCAAGTAAGATTCCAATCTCTTGTCAACATTCTTCATAACGCCCTGCATCAACGCGATATCCAGCAAGCCAGATTCAATGAAGAAGTCCTGAAAGAGGTTGCTGATGTCCGAGGAGCAATCTCTGGCGTGAAAACCTCTGTCTCAGAAGTTCAGCAACAAGTTGGACAAGTCGCTACCAAGATCACACATGTCGAAGAAACCGTGTCTACGGTACAACCAAATGTGATGACTCTCAGAGTCGATCTTGACGCACACAAGTCTTTCACCACCTCTGTTTTGGATGCTCTCAAAGAGGGGGAAGAACGAAGGATTGCTGAACAAGCAAGGATAAAAGCAGAGGAAGCTGAGCTGACGCTGAAAGAAAAAGAATTTGAACGAACAATGATGGAACGAAGAATGAAGTTAGCAGAACAACAAAGAGAAAACCAACGAGCACGTATTGAACAGATGGAGAAACTAATGGCCATGACGATGAAGAAAGTTGAATCTCTTGTGAAGCCAAAACCTCCACCAGATGCTCAGAATTAAGGTCATTCTCTGACGATGAAGAAAGTTGAATCTCTTGAGAAGCCAAAACCTCCACCAGATGCTCAGAATTAAGGTCATTCTCTGAACCTTTTTTTTTGGATTTCATCATTTTTTTCTGAATTCTGTTTTCCGAGTATGGACAATAGTTGATATACACTCTCTATGTACTCAACGAAAGATGTTTAAATGGTTGCTGAATGCTTTGCTTGCAATTTTGTTCTTAACTTCTAAGCTAAGTCTCAGCAATCCCTAAATAAGCTTTGATCGCACCAAAAAGGGGGAAATTGTTGGGAAAATACTCGTAAATTACCCTTAGGATATTATTGTAAAAGGTTTTGTTGGATCAAACCTTAGTAGACGGTCGATCATTGCTGAACATTAGCATAGCTTAGCAACTGATGTAATATCATGTATAGGTTAAAACATCGAGTTGTAATAGAATAGGCTGATTGGAAATATCTCAGCAAAACATCAAACAATGTGGAAGGCCGCCAGCAATAACAGAATGCTAAGAAAATCAGCATTCGACAAACACATTCTAAACTGCTGAAGATGCTAGCAAATCAAATCAGAGTAGCAGACAGAGCACTCGCTGTGCAAGGAGACCAAAAGCAGGCTGAAAGAGATCCAGCATCCCGCACCAGCAGAAGCTCAGCAAAGCAAAACAGAACGACTGCTACACCGCCATTCTGACCAACACGCGACGATTAGCCATGTCAGAAGTAGGACGGAAAAGCCTGTCCAAAAGCAGAAAAGTCAGTAAATAGCTACCTGCATTTAAGACGAAGATCCGTTGTGTCTAAACGGATCTGTCGACTCAAACTTCGAGAACATAACTATAAAAGGGAAGTCAAAGGAAAATGCAGGTGCTGCTCACTCTCTAACCAAACTCAATATACGAAAGATTCCAAAAGGCAAAAAACAGGCAAGAGAGCAGTCCAGTTGAAAGGTACAATCCAGAGATATTCAAAGCCTTCAACATTCAGAGTGTCTCACTACATCTGACATTCTTCTGAGTGATTCTTGAACTGGTTCAAGAATCTTCAATCATTGGGATCACTTTCCTTTAAAGGAAAGCAACCAGCAGTTAATTTCTTGTGAAGAAATTGATTAAGGCGGGCACTGAAGCCGAGCACACACGATAGTTCGGAGGGAACTCTAAACTCTTCCAAAGTGAGTGGTGAAAGTGAGTTTTACGAAGGTGCGCCCTTGACTCAGCCGGAGCCACACCAGGAATGTCCGAGGTATCGGAAGATAGCCGTAAGGCAGACAGACCTTCAGAAGGCTGATTGCTTAACAGGAAAGACAACTCTTTGTACACCGTATACTTTCTAGTAAAATTCTTAGCGATTCGGCTAAGGAGTGGACGTAGATCATTTGATTGAACCACTATAAATTGTGTGTTGTCTTGTCGTTACTGCTTTTCGAGCTATTATGTTTTAAAACCTAGTAACCACGTTACTAGTGTATAACTGAAAAAGGTAACCTAAGAACACCTTAACCAAGATAAAGTTGAGAATAATTTAAATACAAGAAAATGTAATCTATTCCGCTGCACTTCGTGTGTGTACTTTATTGTAACCACGACGACTCTGATCATAAGGGACCAACATGAGCTGACTATGAGAGTCAATGGTGAGCAAGTCACTTTCAACGTGTTCCAAGCAATGAAGTTCCCAGATGGGGAGGAAGGCTGCTCAGTGATTGATGTGGTTGATTCGTTAGTTTCTGAAACACAACTACAGGAGTGCTGGTCTGAAGAGCACGAAGAAATTCATGCTGCAGCACTGGAACTGGAACAACCAGAAATGTGCAATAAAATAGCATTTGAGCCGTTGAAAATCGGAGAGCAGGAGTTTAAGACTCCTGAGTCATCAATTGTGAATCCACCAAAGCTTGAGCTGAAGCCGCTGCCTTCTCACTTGAAGTATGTCTATTTGGGTGAGTTGGAAACATTATCGGTTATTATCTCTGCAAGTTTGAGGGCTGAGCATGAAGAGCAATTAATTGCAATGCTGAAAAACTACAAGAGGGCTATTGGGTGGACAATATCTGATATACGGGGAATCAGCCCTACACTCTATACTCACAAAATTCTGATCGAAGAAGGGTATTCTGGTTCTGTTGAGCATCAAAGAAGATTAAGCCCAATCATGAAGGAAGTGGTGAAAAAGGAAGTCATTAAGTGGCTTGATGCTGGTATTATTTACCCAATTTTTGACAGCAAATGGGTTAGCCCGGTGCATTGCGTACCAAAAAAGGGTGGAATGACTGTAGTGGCCAATGAAAAGAACGAGCTAATACCCACCAGCACTGTCACGGGGTGGCGTATTTGTATTGACTATCGCAAGCTTAATAAGGCTACAAGGAAGGACCATTTCCCATTGCCGTTCTTGGATCAGATGTTGGATCGTTTAGCTGGGAAGGCTTAATACTGTTTCCTGGATGGCTACTCGGGCTATCACCAGATTAGCATTGCCCCGGAGGATCAAGAGAAGACTACATTCACATGCCCCTACGGTACCTTTGCTTTCCGACGCATGCCCTTTGGCCTGTGCAATGCTCCAGCAACCTTCCAGCGGTGCATGATGGCCATTTTCACCGAAATGGTTGAAGATACATTGGAGATCTTTATGGATGACTTTTCGGTGCTGGGGGACTGCTTTGAGGACTTTCTTGAAAATCTGGAACAAGTATTGAAGAAATGTGAAGAGACCAACTTGGTCTTGAATTGGGAAAAGTGCCACCTTATGGTACAAGAAGGGATTGTCCTTGGGCACAAGGTTTCAACTAAGGGAATTGAAGTGGATGTTGCTAAGGTATCTGTAATTGAGAAAATGCCACCTCCCACCTCAGTCAAGGCAGTTCGGAGTTTCTTGGGGCACGCGGGGTTCTATCGCCGGTTTATTAAGAACTTCTCCAAGATTGCCAAACCCCTTTGCACCTTGCTGGAGCATGACAGAAAGTTTGAATTTTCAGCAGAATGTATGGTGGCTTTTGAGCATTTAAAGAAGGCATTGGTTACCGCACCTGTGATACAAGCTCCAGACTGGAGTTTGCCGTTCGAAGTCATGTGTGATGCGAGTAACTATGCTGTTGGAGCTGTGCTTGGGCAGAGCAAGAATAAGATTTTCCATTCCATCTACTACGCTAGCAAGGTGCTGGACAACACACAACTCAATTACACTACAACCAAAAAGGAACTCCTTGCAGTGGTTTTTGCCTTTGATAAGTTCCGATCATACTTGGTTGGAGCAAAGGTGATTGTGTATACCGACCACTCAGCTATTCGCTATTTGCTGGACAAGAAAGATGCAAAGCCGAGGTTAATTCGTTGGGTACTTTTGCTTCAAGAATTTGACCTCGAAATCAAGGATAGAAAGGGGACTGAAAATCAAGTTGCCAACCATTTATCCAGACTGGAAGGAGTCCCGAGCAGCAAAAGCAGCTCTCCAATTAATGAGTGGTTCCCTGATGAAATGTTGATGTGCATTACCGAAGCCCCAACGCCTTGGTATGCCGACATCGCCAACTTCTTGGCCTATGGAGTTCAGCCCCCTGATGTGAAGGGGCAACAACTGAAGCGATTTATTCATGACACAAAGTATTATTTCTGGGATGAGCCATTTCTATACAAGTTGGGGTCTGATGGAGTTATGCGAAGGTGTGTTCCCGAATTTGAGCAGCGCGCTATTCTGGCAAACTGCCATGCTGCAGCATATGGAGGGCATTTCGCAGGGCATCGAACAACAGCCAAGGTTTTACAATCAGGTTATTTCTGGCCCTGTTGGTCCCGAAATATCAGAGTCGTCGTGTTTGAAAAATTAACACGAAATGCAGCGGAATAGATTAAAGTCACTTGTACTTAATATCGTTATTAGCAAAATGTTTTCTTAGCTCAAGTTGTGTTTACAGATATACTCTAGCAACTCTGTTGCTAGGTTTTAAATTAAGCTTCGAACAGATAATCAATAAAACAGTAAACAAAACAGTAAATGAACACAAGAATTATAGTGGTTCGATCAAATAGATCTACGTCCACTCCTTAGCCGAATCGCTAAGAATTTCACTAGAAAAGTATACAGAGTACAAGGAATCGCTTTTCCAGTTAAGTAGGCAGTGAGCTTTCGGCCTGGCTACTTGACAGCTATCCTCCGTGAATCTGTACTTCTCCGAACATAGCTCCGGGCAAGTCAAGGGCGCACCTTCGTAAAACTTGTCCTTTGCTAACGAGGCGTTTATTGTTTGCCTCTGAACTTAATAGGTCTGCGGCTAATGCCCGTGTGAGTCACAATCTTTCAAGAGTGACTGTTGGATTCTTTTCTGAAAGAAATGAATCCCAATGATTGAGATATCCTTGAATGCAATCAGGAATATCTTCAATGGAGTGTCAGTACTTCAATGAACGACACCACAGGTTGTTGAGAGTCTTCAGATAGACTTTAAGATGGCTCTCAACTGACTATGTTAAGGATCACTTTGTCAAGGGAATCTTTTGCTTGAGCGTTCGTGAGTAAAGTGATAAGAGCACTTGTAGATTTGTAAAAGCAGTAGTTTATCCAGTTCTTGAATCTGCCTTTTATAGTTGGAGATTCAAAACTTTGAATCTCCATACCCGTTAGACACAACGGCTTCTTCCTCCAAGAATGGATTAAACTGATAGAACGCCTTTCTGAGTAGAGATGTACTTCCCAGACTACTTAGGGAAAGTCTCGTCCCTTGTGCGTCCTTTTTTTGTCAGAGTCGCAGTCCGGCTTCAACGTTGCTAAAGGCATATTCCTTGAGATCCTTTGACTTGTGTTATATGTGATTCTTCATTGATTGCTGAAACGTCCGAATGCTAATTCCTTAGCATTCTGGTAACCTTTTCAGTCAAATGCTAGCGCTCTTGTTCGCCAGCTTCTTTAGCAGTCTGTGAATTTGACGCTGAAGTCATATTACCTTTTCTGCTAGTGATTCTTCATAGCATACTAGTCTATTACAACTCGATGTTCAACTTATACAGGACTTTTACAAGTTGTGTTAGACTTTCTAGATTTCAGCAAATGATCGACCATCTAGATAAGGTTTGATCCAACAAAACCTTTTACAAATAAGTCCTAAGGGAGATTTTAGGGATAATTCCCAACAATTTCCCCCTTTTTGGTGCGATCAAAGCTTACTATCATTTGCTGACCCGAGTGGAAGAATGTCTGTGTTTTACAATTCTATGCTATTCTATCACAGAGTTTTTCCAACTAGGTTCAAGCAATAGGAATGATTGAAATCAAATTCCCCCTCAAAAGTTGCTGGGTAATATTTCTCGATTAATATGAATAACTGTTTGCTACGGAGCAATATGCTAGAAATTCTAGCATTCATTTAAATCAGTAAGCATTCACATTCATCAATCAATCATATAATCGTCATATCCACATGCAAATTCGTTGAGTACACTAGAAGTGTAGATCAACTAGAGCACACCAGTAAAATTCAGAAGTGGACAATGAGATTTTGTCAAAATCTGATCCAATTTTATATATGATATAGCATGTTTCAGTACAAATTGGATACAGAGAAATTAACTTAAAAGAAATTGACCTTGTCGTTCATGAGTCGGGCGCTGGCTTCTCCTTTTCATTGTCTGCTGATTTAATCTTCTGAATGTCCGCGAACTTCTCCATAGTGAACTTCATGAAGTTTTCAACAAGAGTTGCTCCTGCTTCTCTTTCAGCAGCCTCACGCTCCAGTTCTTTGGCCAGTTTCTCTTGTTCCATTGCCATCTTTTGCAATTTAGATTCATGTTCAATTTTCTGTAGCTCTAGCTTGGCTTCATGTTCCTTTCTTTGTAGCTCAAGTCTAGCTTCTAGTTCCTTTTGTTTCAACTCTTGTTTTGCTGCTTCTTCTTTCCTCTTCATTTCTTGTTCCCTTATTGTTGCTTCCTGTTTCTCTTTCTTTCTTCTTTCACGGTCAGCTTTTCTTCTTTCTTCCCCCTCTTTGATTGCAGCCAAAAGAGTTGTACCATAGGCCACAACCATTTGTTCTGCGTGAGTCCTGGTGTCTGCTATGTCTTTTCGAACAACTTCAAGACCTGCCCTGTTCTCAGAAACAGCTAACTTGTTTTCAGCAACCTCCGTTCGTACATGAGATACATCACTCCGTATCTCATCAATTTCGCTTCTTAGATGGCTGGTTGCTACTTCTATTCGTTCATCAACGGCTGTTTGCAGATAAGAGTGGAAGGCCTCAGCTATGTCGGAAGTTAACGTGAAGGGCATTGGTAGAGATGTTATGGGAGAGGCATTGAAGGATGTAGTCATGACGAGGTCTTGACTCGACTGAGTATTTGATGGTTGTTCATGACTGAGATTGGCAGCAAGATACTCTTGGTATCGTATTTCCTCGAGTAGTATCCGTCGAGCTGCATCTAGAACTTGTACAGTCTCCTGGATAGATCGAGCTTCAGCTTTCTGAGCTTCCTTAATGACGGCCTGAACATCAATGTCCAGAAACTTAACCAACATGTTATCGAATCTCAGAGCGGCACGTTCAGTGGCTAGGGCCTTCGCTCGAGCCTTTCTACGCTCCTCTTGTTGTGAGTCATGCTCCAATCGACGTTTTCTCATATGCAACTACAGCTTTTGCCTGTCGTTTGGATAATTCGACTCTAGCATCAGAGTATCCATCCGGTACGAAGGTAGATTTGGGTAATCCTGCAGTGTTTGAGAGGAAACGGTGTTCGCGGATGGCTTGAAGTCTGCACATCACTTGTTTAACCGAGAATTGTTTCATCCTTGGAACTTGATCAATCCAATCAAAACACCAACGTTCTTCATATCTCCAGAAGTTTAATCCTTTAGCTGCAATACAGAGCATCCTTTCTTCAAAGCAAAGTTGATGCATGATATAATCAAACTTCTTCCATCGACGGAACTCTTCTGCTAATAAGCGGCCTTCTGGTATGGACTCATCCAATGCACTGTGAAATAGATCTGCTATGGCTCTCTTTGTTTCAGATTCTACGAACTGCTCTATTTCTTCAGCCATAGGTCTTAGATCAGAATTAGGTGTATCCTCGGGATGAACCTTTGCACACCATTGGCTAATTCTTCGGAGTCCATAACGACGTCCTGGCAGCCCATGGAATGGTACTCGAAGAACAGCTTCGGATCCTGAGGTTTCTTTTCTCAAGAGTTTTGCATTGTAAATGTCTTCAGTTTCTCCATCGGAATCAGATTCAGAGAGGCAGGATGATCCATGTTCCGATAATTGAGAGTCATCTTCATTTGGTTGATGTGTTCCAATGCTTGTTGATCTGCAGCAGATTCATCACAAAGGAATGTTTCCTTCGGACGTTCCTCAAGGTGTGTCTGTATTGGCACTTCTGTTACTATTTCATCGCGAGCTCCACTGGATTCTCCCGCATTTCTTCTGTGAGACTTTTTCTTTGGGGAGTGGGTTGCACTGAAGGCTCCAGATGCTAGCCTTATTGAGAATTCCGTGTCTGATAGTTCCTCTTCTTCAAATATGATCTTCTGATCAGGTGGTAGATGTGGAATCGATTCTTCTGCCATGTCGGCCTTTCCTTTTCCTTTCTTCACCGCTTCTTATGCTAGATGCGGTGGATCAGCATACGAATCTCCTGTGGCATTTACAATGAAGCTATCTTCTGCTATATCTGTTATCTCTTTATTTTCTGTTGGAATGTTGCTTTCGCCAACATCATGGGTTTCGTCCAATGAAAGATGTATATGCTCTGTTGAAGCTTCATTAACTGTGCGAGCACTTACTTCTCCGCGAGCATTGCCTTCTTTGCTAGCTTCTTCATCAGCTTTCTTTTGTGCCCTGAACTCTTCAGCAGCTGATTTGACACGTTTGAATTGCCTGTCTCTATTTTCGAATGTCAAATTAGTGATGAACTTCTGATACGCTCTCTTTTCAATTTCCTTTAGGTTAGTCAAGCGCTTCCTCTTTGCTGTCCTTGTCCCCTTACTTTGTTTTTCTGCAGGTCTGAGGGCTTAGGAATGTAGTCTGGGTCAGAGGTATCGGCCGATTCGGTCTGGCTAGATGTCTTCTTTGCTGTAAGCTCACTAGCAGCAATTTTAGTAGATTTGTCCTCTGCCTCCGCTTTTTCCCTTACTTCCTTGTCAGTCAGAAGTTCCAATTTTCTTCTTGTCTTTTTCTTTGCTATTACTGCTGGTGGTTTCGTAGCAGCTCTCTTTGGTGATTGAATTGGAATTGCCAAAGCGCCAATAGTAGATGGTTGCTGTTCTGCTTCTTTGGAGGTCATTATTTCGTTGATCTGGTCAACTGGGAGATGTCCTAACTGTTCAATCTCCTCGAGATTTCGGAAACATTGATCCGTTTCTGCATTCTTCTTCAGCACTTGTAATTCGTCTTCAGAAATAGGAATGGAGTGTTGGAGAGTGACTTCCACCAAACTTGCTTCATTTGGTTCTTCTGGTGAGGTAGGCTTACTCTTGTCTACGTTAGATTTCCCTTTTAACTTTCGAGGATTTCTGACGTTGACTGGTTTGGGCTTGCGGCATGTTACCGGAATGTAATCGGTAGAGAGAAGTTCAACTCCTTGATCTACTCCTTTGTTAGTAAACAGAATCTCCAATAATTTGCTAATCTTCAGCCCAAAGTTTACATTTGAAGAGAATGTTCCATCTACTTCCATGTGAGCATTCTTCTTGACATGTTCTGCCCAACGTTCAAAGATGAACTCGGCCCAATTGTCTTTAACATTGTCGTTTAATGCCATCATCACGGCATATTTCTTAGCAGAGAGCTCTGCGTATGATCCTGCATCACACTGGAGCATCTTGATTACAATCTCTGCGAGGAGTTTGTATTCCTCTGTCAGGGTGTTGATTGAGATGTTAGGCTTAAATATTTGCTTATTCTCTCCTGGCTTCTTCCAAAGATTCCATCTTCTTTCTATTTCGGCAGTGTCAGTTATCTTATACTGAGAGATTTTAGTTCCATAGTTACGAAGACCAAAGGTGCGAGCAAGTAAATCAGCATTCACGTTTATGATATTCCCATAGACACAAGTTTTGAATGATTTCTGATCATCGCTCATGACAGCCCTAGCATAAAATTCAGAAACCATATGCGGATGAAATCGATCAGGTTCAGCAGTGAGATACTTTACCAGTAGCTCGGAATCAAGAAGATCCAAAATCCATTTAGGAAATTGTTTGTGGGCGAGCGGCATGTACAGAATCCTGTCCTTCATAATTTGAGCAACTCGTCGCCGTTCTCCCGAGTGCGTGGACAACTTCTTCTGTCTGGCCATGGTGACTAATGTGTAGTAAGGGATGGACTCATCAATATCCTCCTTCTTCTCGATGCCTGTGAACTCTGGTGCATGTCGAACATGCAGGGGCGAGCAAGCGGTTGAGGGATAAATAAATGATGGTGGTTGAAGATTAACATTCTCAGGATTCTCAGATGAATCTGTATTTTGATGAGAGGGAATGGAAGAGTCTTGATTTGAGGTCATGGTTGGGTAGGAATTTCGGAGAATTTTGGTAGGGTTTTTCAGAGGTGGGTGTGAGAGAGTTTCTGAAGGCAGAATTTGAAGTGTTTCGAAATCGGATGAAGGTGTAAAGGATTTCGAAGTATGTGAATAAATCATTGGCGAGGATTGAATTCACTTTAGTGTTAATCGACGGTTGGGGTTGAGAGTCAGATCGTGGGTAGAAACACGTCTTTCGGAACTCGAGTGTGGATGACGTGGCACAGCCCCAGTTGTCGCCGTCATCTGAATGCATTAAATGCTTATTCAAGGCGAAACGCTATCTTTCCACGTCTGATATGAAAACTTCAGGAGCCGATGGTGGTAGAGTTGAACAGATGCTACCACGTATGTCATGGTTTCATCGTTATGATTTCGGCATTGCTTTTGATGCAAGATCATGACCTCTTCAGACTTCACATTTACATTAATGAATTTTCTCACTCCTCGTAGTGACTTTTCAGCTTCAGCAGTGAACAGTTACTAATTTCTCTTTTATAAATAGCATAGACATGCGATGCATTTGCTATGACTCTTTGTAACTTCTCGCTCTTCTTCTCCAAAAGAATTTTTCAAGCACGAAGATATGGAGCAGGTTCAATCTCTTTTCGTTCCGCGTCACAGAATCCTCTGTGATGTTGGTCTGTATGAGGAGTATGAAGAAGATTACCACATAGCAGAGTGGGTGATGTCCAGTCTGCAAGCTAGTGGTGTTGCTAGATTCATAACTTTAACACCTCATGCGTTCCACCTGGAACATCTTCAAAATCTTCTGCGAAAGAGTGAACCGGTTGGGGACTCCATTGTCGGTGTTTTCATGAACCGATTGGTGAGGTGGACGGTTGAGTCCTTTGCTTCAGAATTTGGCTTACCAAGAGGGCCAATTCCGGTGTTGGAGTATCGTAGTGCTGAAATATCTCCTGAGTGGACTTCATGGATGAAGTGGAGACGTTCACCCGATATTCCATTCTCCCCAACTCCTTCTGCTTATGGGTTGCAGATGCGCTATCAAGTACTCTTTGAGATAGCTTGTGGCATGGTGGTCGGAGTTGATCCTGATGACATGGTCTTTACTCGAGAGGTCTGGAAGGTTATGATGGCAATCGATGACCGAGCAGAGGTGGATTGGGCGGCATTCGTCTTTCAGAGAGTGCGGCAGAGTGTTCAGCAGTTTCCAAGACTCTACCTTCCCTATGGGATGTCGCTGAGTTGGTTGCTGGAATAGAAATTCAGCGATCTTACATTAGGGCCCTTGAATCTTCGAGGAAGAGATTTCTATCCTTTTGTACCGATCGCACCCTTTGATTAAATCGTTTGCTGTAACCTTCATTTGATGATGTATAGAAGATAGTACCATTGTACTTTTGACATATTTATATAACTGCATTCAATATCGATCATCTTCTTGATAGTGTCCTTTTTGAGTCATTCGTTTAATAACCTTCTCAAGATTATAGCAAAGTGATGGTTGGTAGCAGAGTGGCCTCCTTTTAATAGGCATATGAACTCTATGTATTTCTGGCATAGACTTTAATGCAATAGCAGAGATGCTGTTTGCTAGCAGAGGCCTTGTCTCTAGCAGAGACTTCAACTCTAGCATGTATCTCATTTGTTAGCAGATGATCTATGCCTAGCATAGTTTTCTTCTCTAGCAGGAATTTTATGCGCTAGCAGATATTACACTTGCTAGTAGCTGACTGTTCCTTTAGCAGAGATTGCACTTGCTAGCAGATGCCCGTATCTTTAGTAGAGATTACATTTCTAGCAGATGCCTAAACTCTAGCAGAAATTGCATTTCTAGCAGCGATTGTATGTGCTAGCAGATGCCTTAATTCTAGCAGAGCTTTCATCGCTAGCAGATTAAGCGACGATGTCGATTGCGTATCCCAAGAATTAAGTTGACCTATCCGTCGTGGCGTCTGTCTATTCGTAGGATGACAGATTGATAATAACTCTGGTAGGTTGAATCTGATCAATTCTGGCGAGATAAGTTAAGATCTTTCCTTTATAAACACCCTGTTGTAAGTATCCTTGTTGACACAACAACCCTTTTCTTGAAACAAAAAATTTCAAGAACCGAGATGGATTCACCAGGTCAATCTCTTGAATTGCGTCGAAATCAGATTCTTCACGGGGGTGGTTTGAACTCCTTATACGACAATACTCCGAGAGTGGTAGAGATGATCATGTCAAGGTTAAATCGTAGTGGATTAACCCAATTTGTTACTGCTACTCCAAGGCGGTTTCAAGGCGACACTCTTCGAGAATTCATAGAGAGTTGTTCTGTGGAGGAAGATGGCATTTATGGTTTCTTCCTCGGCAAACTCGTCTATTGGTCACCAGACGTCTTTTCTCGTCGATTCGGTCTTCTCAGAGGCCCTGGTTCCGTTTTCAGCCATCGTGTGACAGATATAGCCCCTGAGTGGTCGGCGTGGTATAAATGGAGACGTCTTCCGTCGTCGGAATTTTCCTTGTCGGTCTCTGCATATGATCTGCGCACCCCTTATTGGGTGCTCTATCGAGTAGCCAACAATATGTTGATGGGAGAGTGTTGTGACGATACATTCTTCTCCAAGGAAACATGGCAGCTGATGATGGCAATTGACGATGGAGCCGATGTAGATTGGGCAAAGTACATCTACGATAGCGTTCGAGATTGCGTTGAATATTATCCTGCCGTGCCTCTACTCAATGGAATGCAACTTAGTTGGTTGTTGGAGCAGAGTTTCCCTCAATTAGCGGAAGGGCCTTCGAATCTTGTAAATGCGGACTTCTTTCCGTTTAGGCCTTCTTCCTTTTAGGGTCTTGAATGTAAAGTTGACTTCAAATCTCCCCTGTTCCTTGTAATAGCATCTTGTTGATAAATAAAAGGATGTATTGAATCTCTGCAATTTGTCGTCTCTGCTGTGCTAGCATACGTGTCTCAGCAGCTTGAGTTGTCTGATATGAATTACTATTTCCCACAAACGATCATCAAGTGTTATTATTTAAGGCGGTAGATGTCTGTCTGAATCAAAAGATTTGCGCTATCCTTTGTTAACCTCTTTAAGCTTTCGTGGAACAGAGCGTCAGAAAATCCACGTAGAACGTTTTTCCGTAAGTAGCTTTATCATAACAGGTGGCGCTTCCCCCTTTGTCGAGATTCTTCGACTTCTGCTCTTCTGGATTTGAATTCATTTGAAAAGACATTTTGGAATAGTGTTCACTCTGTGAATAGAGCGATGATCTGGCTATAAATAACATCACACTTAGCTTCCTAAACTTCATCTTTCACTCAGCCTTCTTGAGCTTCATCGTCACCTCTTCCTTTAATATAACATTGCCTTCTCTCTTTGCTCAAAGATGCATAACATTACAAGAGCTCCCAGTGATCTGTCTATCACTCGCAACCAGATTCTTCATGAGTCAGGGTTGTACTTTGAATACGGTAGCAATTGTCGTGTTCCTAACTTTGTGATGGGGGCTCTTCATGAGAGTTCTTTGACCCAATTTTTGACAACTATGCCATCAAAATTTCAGAAACAAACTCTGCAGAAGTTTATTTTCAGGAGTAGGACTGATGATAAGGCCATCTGGAGTTGCTTTGATGATGAGGTGGTCTGCTGGACTTTGGCTCTGTTTTCTCAGAAATTCGGCCTTCCTCGAGGTCCAGTTCGTGTTATGGACGTTTTCCACCATTTGACTGCTCCAGAGGTCCGCTACTGGAATGAGTGGAGACAATCTGCTGACTACGAATTTTCACCATCTCCTTCATGTTTGCATTTGAATGAGGAATACAGGGTCATCTTTGACGTTGTGAGCAATGTCACCTTTGGCGTTCCTGCTGAGAATTATGTGATGAATCAAAGGATTTGGAGACCCATGATGGCTATTGATGCGGAGAGGAAGGATGTTGACTGGGCTGAATTCTTCTTCGACGGAGTGAGGAGATGCATCGATCTTTTCCCTCAGATTCCTCTACCAACTGGCATGCAACTTAGTTGGTTGCTTGAGCAGTCATTTCCTCATCTGGTCTCTGAAGGACTTCCTTTGATGGGTTATGACTTCTATCCTTTGAGAGCTCATTTCCCAAATTGTGGTTGAGAGATGTTCTAGATTCTCCTTCCGTGTAGCCATCATAAAACTCTTAGTTAGTTTTTCAGCAGAAATGTTGTGTTGATGATGTGGTAGCTCATTTCTTGTACTGTCAGCGTTTGTAATCAAAATATGATAATGAACATTCGTCTTTCAGAAATATTCTTATAGATAGAATGAGAGCTAGGACTCATTCATCCACTTCAGCATCAAACTCCATGAAACTCAAGCTCAAATATAATAATTTTCAAACCCGGTTTTTTGGAAGTGATGACAATTGAGTCTGAATACTGTAGACTCCTTATACTTGATAAAAATGAAATAATGTGAGTCCGATCGTAGTGAATCACTATCCCTGAAGGAGTTATTGTGATTCTCGAGCCATGCACTCGATTAGACCTGTGACTGCCTATCGTTACAACGCTTTTCATTTCGGGGCAACGATTGAGTTTCCAATGTTGTGAATCATCGCATTGAATCATCACATTTCTGTTCTCAATGGATCAGTTCGTCATTAATACGGTGGTTGTCATTCGTCTATAAGTAGACGTTTCAGACTCTCTTTGCTTCATCTCAATCAGCCTTTCTAAAAAATCTTTTCAGAAGATGTCTTCTCCTTCTTCAAGTGTGTCACACCACGAATCCCCTGCTTCGTCTTGCTCTAATCCAAATATCCCAGATTCTCCCATGGACCATTTGATTATCAACCGAAATCAAATCTTCTGTGAGGCAAACCTTCGTCGGTGCTATGCGAGCAATCCTAGGGTTCCGGATGTGGTGATGCAGAAATTGATATCGTCGGGGATTGACACATATGCTACTGTTACTCCTCAACATTTCCATGAAGAGGCGCTTCAGAAATTCTTTAGCCAAGCGCAAGTTGAGGGTGACGCTATCTTCGGTTTTCTGAATAACCGTTTGGTGAAGTGGAATATTGATTCCTTCGCTCGAGACTTCAGCTTACCCCAAGGCAACAGTTCTATCTTCGACTATTGCTCTGTTGATGTGGCGCCGGAGTACTCTAGTTGGAAGCGTTGGAAGAGGGGTTATTGGAGTGAGTTCTCCACCACGGTGTCTCCACTAGGCCTTCGTCCTGAGTACGGTATTCTGTACGACATCTGTAACGGGATGGTGAACGAAATGTATGCCGACGAGGAGCTATCTCTCACCAAAGGTGTCTGGCAGGCGATGATGGTGGTCGACGATGGATGGCTCCATGCCAATTGGGCGAAGCTTGTATTTGACCAGGTGAAGGATGTTGTCAACTGCTGGCCTAACACCGGGTTGCCAAATGGGATGCAGCTTAGCTGGCTGCTGGAGCAAACTGTTCCTGATCTTGCTGATGGTCCATCAACCCTTCGTCCATCTGACTTCTTTCCAAGAGATCCCCGTACTATGTGATGTTTGATGTCGTTAAGTTGATGTAACTCTGTTTTTTTTTATGTACGCACTCCTCTCTTCTCTGTTTGCATCCACTCTTTCTCTCCCCCTTTAATCTTGAAGGGTGTAAGTTGATCGTTCTTCCACCATTCTACTATATATGAAGAGTTATCTTTCCATTATCTGCATCTTCTGTTCAAGGACTTGAGTCTGTATTGCATAGATCACAGAAATCCGTAATAATGACCAAGATAGTTAGCATTTTCTGCAAAATAACCATAAGTGCTTTGCTGAATAATGAGCATCTTTACACTTCGAATATTAAATCTTCATAAAATCCAGAAAGAATAAAAACCAGATTTCATTCATCCATGGTCTCGTCTAATTCCATAAGCCCCAATTTAATGCATAACTCCTTAAATCTTGACTCTGGAAGCGGTTTTGTAAAGATATCCGCAATTTGATCTTCAGTGCATATATACTTGACGTCAATGTCCTTCTTCTCCTGATGATCTCTGATGAAATGGTGACGAATATCAATGTGTTTTGTTCTGGAGTGGTGAACGGGATTCTTTGTAATACACATGGCACTGTTGTTATCACAATATATTGGTACACATTCAGGAGTAATTCCATAGTCCTGCAACTATTGTTTTATCCAGATAATCTGTGAACAACAACTAGCAGCCGCCACATATTCTGCTTCTGTGGTCGATGTAGCAACAGAGTGATGCTTCTTGCTAAACCAGCTTATGAGCTTGTGTCCCAGAAATTGACACGTGCCACTTGTGCTCTTCCGATCAATCTTGCATCCTCCGAAATCTGAATCCGAGTATCCACTGAGAGAAAGGCTATCGGCTCTAGGATACCAGATTCCTAGTCCTTCGGTGCACTTCAGATAGCGGACAATCCTCTTAGCAGTATCAAAGTGTGTCTTCTTAGGATTGGCTTGATATCTTGCGCATAATCCAACATCATAGGAAATATCAGGTCTGCTAGCAGTGAGGTATAGTAATGACCCTATGATTCCTCGATACAGAGTAGGATTTATATCTTCTCCTTCCTTTTCAAGAGCAGCAATGCAGGTTGTGCTTATAGGAATTCGTAGACTCTTAGTTTTCTCTGGACAATACTTTGCAACAAGATCACGAGTATACTTCTTCTGGTGGATGAAGATTCCCTCTCTGGACTGTTGAACTTGTAATCCAAGGAAATAAGACATTTTTCCCATCATGCTCATTTGAAAGTTGCTGGTCATGAGATCGGAGAATTTATCGCATAGATCTTGGTTCTTCGACCCAAAGATTATATCGTCAACATATATTTGAACTAGCAGGATGCTATCTCCATCTTTGATGCGAAAAAGAGTTTGATCTATCCTCCCTTTCTGAAATCCATTGGATAGCAAGAACTTAGATAAGGTTCCATACCAGGCTCTTGGTGCTTGCTTCAGACCATATAGTGCCTTCTTGAGTCTGTAAACTTGATTTCCATGTTCAAATCCTGGAGGTTGTTCGACGTAGACTTCCTCCTTGAGTTCGCCATTCAGAAAAGCACTCTTCACATCCATTTGCATTACATCAAACTCATGATATGCAGCATATGCTAAGAATAGACGAATTGCTTCCAGTCTTGCCACTGGAGCAAATGTCTCATCATAGTCAATGCCCTCGCATTGTCTATATCCTTTGGCTACGAGTCTTGCTTTATTTCTTACAACTGTACCAGACTCATCCTTCTTGTTTTTGAATACCCACTTAGTGCCTATCACACTTTGATGCTCTGGCCTGTCTACTAGCTCCCACACATTGTTTCGTGTGAATTCTGCAAGCTCCTCTTGCATAGCATTCACCCAATCGGAATCTAGCAGAGCTTCTTCGACTTTCTTGGGTTCTTCACTGGAAATGTAGCACGCTAACATTGCATTGGCATTTCCTCGCCTTGTTAATAATGGATCATTAACATTTCCGAGGATTCCTTCTGGAGGATGAGCACGTAACCAAGTAGGTCTAATTTGTGTTAAATTCTCAGTATCTGGTGCTCCTTCTTGATCGTCATCTGCAGTAATATTCCTTTCGTCATCTGTCTGATGCTCAGCATTTGGAATGTCAGCATTTCCTTCGCCATTGTTTGAAACTTCTGCAATAGGCTCTTTATGATTAAGAACATCTTCGGTAGATATTTCAGCAGCAGACATCTCAGGAATAGGAGACTCCGCGGCTGGTATCTCAGCAGTGGATACTTCAACATCCAAATGTTCTGCTCCAGTTTGATCTGCTACGACCTCCATCGGTGTAGCATTGGTTGTAATTGCATCAGCATCATCTTTAGCATCTCTTGCGGGATCTGGGATCTCCTCGTCGTCTTCATCGTTAATCACTTCTATGACAGTTGATTTGGTAATGATGTGAGTGGGTTTGGCCTCAGCATGATCGTTAGCATCACTGGCCTGGTCAGCAGTTTGATCCCCTGCTGCGTGCGTCTCGTTTGGATTGCAGTCATTCATAGACTTAGTCGGATCAATACTCATATTCTCGAAAGAATTTAAAAATGTTTGATCATTGACATCATTAGTCTCATGATTGCTAATCTTTTCTCTTTTATTTTCACTGCGCACTAAAGTAGACTCATAAAAAATAACATTGCATGTTATTTCCACAATGCCTGTAGTCTTATTTAATACCCTATAACCTTTATGAGTGGGATGTCCATAACCAAGAAGTACACCCTAGTCAGATTTAGGTGAAAAGGTATTAAGTTTAGATTTACCGTTATTGTGAATATAACATGTAGAACCAAATGCACGTAGATGAGCTATAGAGGGCTTACGACCATGATATACTTCATAGGGAGTCTTGTTGAATCTGCTCGTGACAGCACTCCTATTCTGTGTGTAGCAGGCCGTCATGACTGCTTCACCCCAGTATTTAGCAGGAAGTTTGGAGTCTGCTAACATTGATCGAACAGCTTCCTTCAACGTCCGATTCCTCCTTTCTGCTAAACCATTCTGTTGAGGAGTCCTTGCTGTAGATTTTTCATGTGATATCCCAACTTCAGCGCAAAAATCCATCAGCACTCCATTACAGAATTCTGTTCCATTGTCGGATCGAATTTGCTTTACAGTAACTTCTTTACTGTTTTGCTCCTTGAGAATCAATTCGGGCAGAATAAGCTTCACTTCATCCTTTGTCTTCAATAGGCGTACCCATGTGTACCTGGAGAAGTCATCAACCACCACTAGTGTATATAGACGTTTACTTACAGTGGGTGGCGTGACTGGACCAAATAGATCCATATGAAGCAATTCCAGAATCCTTTGAGATGTCTCCTTTTCAGGATTTGTTTTGAAGGATGATTTGGGCTGCTTTCCTTGTTGGCATGATTTGCATATTCCTTCTTTGCGGAAGGTGTTATTTGGTAGACCTATAACAAGCTTATGTTTGGCAAGATAGTTAATGGTCTTGAAATTTAAGTGATTGAATCTTTTATGCCATAGCCATGTTGTTTCCTCCTTATTGAGAGCTAGAAAACAGGAATGTTGTAGGCCGCTTCGCCAATCGACAATATATAATCCACCCTTGCGGATCCCTCGTAATTTTACTTCTCCTGAAATAGCATCAGCAATAGTACAACCAGTATTTTTAAAAGATATGATATACCCATTTTCACATAGTTGACTTATGCTGAGTAAATTGTGTTTCAGGTTGGAAACGAGCGCTACGTTGACGATTCTCAAGCCATTCCTTTCAATGCAACCTCGTCCAACGACTTCTCCTTCACTGTTGTCTCTGAACTTGACTCTTGGACCGTTGAATAATCTTCTTATGTCTGAGAATAATTCTTCATTCCCGGTCATATGAGCAGAGCAACCGCTGTCCAGGACCCATTCATTGGATATGCATGTTTCAGTAGCTATGGTGTCCTGTTCCTGCAAGCAAATCAAGCAAATTTAGGTACCCATTTAGTGTCGGGTCCTGCAGGATTAGCATGAAGCATAGTTCCTTTCGGAACCCACATCCTAGTGATTTTCAAGACTTTTGTCTTGGTTTCACTATTCACCACTTTCTTGACCTTTGGCATAAAATTTCTATTTCTAGATGAATGAGTGAATTTAGCCGTCCTTGCCCTTGGAAAATAATGTGGAATGTGCTCAGGCTTTGCATAGACATTCCTTCTATGCAGTGTATTCTGCGGGTAGCTAGGTCTCACAGCATTGTACTGTGCAGGCCTTCTCTGATGAAGATTAGGATGTACTATCCTTGCATTAGTGTTAGAATTCAGTACTCCTAGGATTGGTTGAGTATTGTTTAGTGTATATTCTAGAATTTCTCTGCGGAGGTTTATCAACTACTTGCCTATTATTCATCATTTGATTCTTCTGCTGAGGCTTAGAGTTGCGTCCAGCATTTGTCCTAGGGATCCTCTGCTGAGGTCCATTGGATAAAGGCCTAGCAAACTCTGTCCTCTGCTGAGATCCAGCAGATGAACCATTGGCTGTCTTTGATACAGTCCTCTGCTGAGCTTTAATGAACACACTCTGCTGAGATTTATTCTTTGTTTTAGTTAAAGACTTAGTAGATAAAGTTTCAGCAGACACTACTCCTTTACCTTTTTCATCAGAACTATACCCTGCAGTTACAAACAAAATTGGATTCTGCATAAACGAATTATCATTGGATTTTGACATTCTTTTTGATGATTCACATCCAAGTCCAGACTTATCAGAGTGACGCTTTGACTACTTACAAGGGCATTGAGAGCAGCCCTGCTGGATGCATACATGCAAATGCAATCCTCTTTTGGTTTGTTTTTTAATGTTTGATTTTCCTTTTCTATCGTTTGAAATCTTTCTGACATCTGTGAGAAATCTTCTTTTAATTTGAGGAGTTCTTCACTTTCTAACCTTAGTCTTTCGACTTCCTCGGTTAAACTTGTAATGTGAAGTTTTAATGAAGCATTTTCTCCAACAATCTCATTTTTGATTTCATACATTTTTGCAAATTCTAATGATAGCTGCACTAAATAATCTTGTTCGGAATCGAAATGTGATTCCTCAGATTTGTCTATAATTTGATTGCTAGATGAGTTAGTGGACAATACCTCTGCTTCCTCAGCAGCTAGAGCTGATTCATTTGTTTCCTCAGCATCGTAGTCCGCATCAGCAAATTGATCTTCAGTGATGTTTGCCATTAGTACAAACAAAGCTTCTTCGCTATCTTCTTCTTCTGACGAGCAATAGAACTCTTCTTCATCAGCAATCTCTGTCCTGGTTAGCAGTGCCTTGGTTACGGCTTTAGCAGCGCGTCTTTCAAATCGTTGCTTCAGGCGATCTCGTTCTTCTTTGCTGACCTTCGGACAATCATGCTTCAAATGATCTGGAGAACCACACTCAAAGCAAGTTCTAATTTTTCGCTCTATAGAGCGGTTAGATGTTGATGATGTAATTTCTTTCACTTCCTTTTCGGCCTTTGCTTCATTTAGCATCCGTTGCATTTTCTTCATTTGTTCTTCCAGTTCATTGATCTTTAGATCAACTGCTTGTGTACCTGCACTGGAAGTTCCTTCTTTCGAGGGAGATGCTGAAGTAGGTCTTTCTGGTTTATAGAAAGGTCTCTTTGTTTTGAATTTGTTGTAGTCCTTCTTAGCGAAGTATGCTAAATCCTCAGCGTTCCCAGCATAGTTTGAACCAGCTTGTGCTACAGCTGTTTCATTCTTCTTCGACTGATGTATAATAAATTCATGAGCTTTAAGTTGAGCAAATACCTCAGATGTAGTCATTTTGTTGAGGTCTTTCTCACTCAAGCTTGTTACTTTTGCGAACCAGTCATCTCTTGGATAGAGTTTGGAAATGATTTTATTGTTCATTTCCCCATTGTCATACTTATTTTCAAGATTCCTTAGCTCTCCAATTATTGTATTGAAGCGTTCCTCCATGATTTGAATAGTTTCTCCTGCACGCATAGAAAAAGATTCATATTTATCTACAGCTACCTGTAGTTTGTTGCGTCTCATTTGTTCCGTTTCCTGAGAAGACTCGCACACGTAGTCCCACATTTCTTTAGCAGTTTCCATGTCAAGTGCCTTGTCTTTCATCAATTTTGGAAGAGAGTCAAGAATGAGTTTCTTTGCCACATGCTCTAGTTGAGCTCTCTTCTTGTCTTCACTGGTGTATTCGTCAAATGGTTTAGGAACCATTTCAGGTCTTGGGGGTCTTGGTTCTCCTCCAGCAGCATCTTCAGCACGTCCTTGTCCTATAAAAGTGTTAACTTTCATAATCTGGATAGGACCTCTTAACAGTATGTCAGCCATCTCAGGGTGTATGCTCTGAAGTTGGATGAGAGCCATCTTCTTCCAGGATGAGAAGTTCTCTCTGTCATACTCTCCAAGGGAGTGGTTCATCATTTTGTATGTTCTTTGGGTGATTTCCTGAGCTTCGTAAAAAACAGGTATAAAAGTGCAAGGAAAGCGATAGATCTGGTCTTAAAGCGACTCAGAAGCAGTCGGTTTTTCAACCTCCTGCTCTGATACCACTTGTTGGTCCCGAAATATCAGAGTCGTCGTGTTTGAAAAATTAACACGAAATGCAGCGGAATAGATTAAAGTCACTTGCACTTAATATCGTTATTAGCAAAATGTTTTCTTAGCTCAAGTTGTTACTTAAGTTTGTTTACAGATATACTCTAGCAACTCTGTTGCTAGGTTTTAAATTAAGCTTCGAACATATAATCAATAAAACAGTAAACAAAATAGTAAATGAACACAAGAATTATAGTGGTTCGATCAAATAGATCTACGTCCACTCCTTAGCCGAATCGCTAAGAATTTCACTAGAAAAGTATACAGAGTACAAGGAATCGCTTTTCCAGTTAAGTAGGCAGTGAGCTTTCGGCCTGGCTACTTGACAGCTATTCTCCGTGAATCTGTACTTCTCCGAACACAGCTCCGTGCAAGTCAAGGGCGCACCTTCGTAAAACTTGTCCTTTGCTAACGAGGCGTTTATAGTTTGCCTCTGAACTTAATAGGTCTGCGGCTAATGCCCGTGTGAGTCACAATCTTTCAAGAGTGACTGTTGGATTCTTTTCTGAAAGAAATGAATCCCAATGATTGAGATATCCTTGAATGCAATCAGGAATATCTTCAATGGAGTGTCAGTACTTCAATGAACGACACCACAGGTTGTTGAGAGTCTTCAGATAGACTTTAAGTTGGCTCTCAACTGACTACTTTTAAGGATCACTTTGTCAAGGGAATCTTTTGCTTGAGCGTTCGTGAGTAAAGTGATAAGAGCACTTGTAGATTTGTAAAAGCAGTAGTTTATCCAGTTCTTGAATCTGCCTTTTATAGTTGGAGATTCAAAACTTTGAATCTCCATACCCGTTAGACACAACGGCTTCTTCCTCCAAGAATGGATTAAACTGATAGAACGCCTTTCTGAGTAGAGATGTACTTCCCAGACTACTTAGGGAAAATCTCGTCCCTTGTGCGTCCTTTTTTTGTCAGAGTCGCAGTCCGGCTTCAACGTTGCTAAAGGCATATTCCTTGAGATCCTTTGACTTGTGTTATATGTGATTCTTCATTGATTGCTGAAACGTCCGAATGCTAATTCCTTAGCATTCTGGTAACCTTTTCAGTCAAATGCTAGCGCTCTTGTTCGCCAGCTTCTCTAGCAGTCTGTGAATTTGACGCTGAAGTCATATTACCTTTTCTGCTAGTGATTCTTCATAGCATACTAGTCTATTACAACTCGATGTTCAACTTATACAGGACTTTTACAAGTTGTGTTAGACTTTCTAGATTTCAGCAAATGATCGACCATCTAGATAAGGTTTGATCCAACAAAACCTTTTACAAATAAGTCCTAAGGGAGATTTTAGGGATAATTCCCAACAGGCCCTCTCTTTTCGAGGATTCTCATGAGTTTGTCAAAGCCTGTGATAGGTGCCAGCGTGCTGGGAATTTGAGTGCCCGACAGGAGATGCCTCTCAATAATTTGTTCGATGTCTGGGCCATCGACTTCATGGGGTTGTTTCCTCCCTCGTTTTGAAACCTATATATCTTGGTTGCGGTGGTTATGTCTCGAATTGTGTTGAAGCTATAGCTTGTCCAACCAATGATGCAAAGACTGTCATTAAGTTCTTGCACAAGCAGATTTTCACTCGGTTCGGAACCCCACGAGCTATAATAAGTGATGAGGGCTCTCATTTCACCAATAAAAGCCTAGCTGGAGTTTTGGCCAAGTATAATATCAGGCATAAGGTTGCTACAGCATACCACCCACAGACAAATGGCCTTGCTGAACTGTCGAATCGGGAACTGAAAAGCATTCTGCAGAAAATGGTTAACACTAGCAGGAAATATTGGTCCCAACACTTGGACGATGCTCTTTGGGCTTACAGGACCGCTTTTAAAACTCCATTGGGAATGTCGCCATATCGACTGGTCTTTGGTAAGGCTTGCCACTTACCACTGGAGCTTGAACACAAGGCTTTTTGGGCATTAAAGAAGCTGAATATGAATTTGAATGAAGCCGAAAAAGCACGATTCTTGCAGCTGAACGAGCTTGATGAGCTCCGGTTGTTCTCCTACGAGAATGCCAAGATTTACAAGGAGAAGACTAAGCGTTGGCATGATAAGAGAATCGTGCCTCGAACTTTGAAAGAGGGGCAGCAGGTCCTTCTCTTTAATTCTACTTCAAGAATATTATTGAGAGTAGGGCTGGCAATTTCTGACACGACACGATAACACGACACGAACCCGCACGATAATATTGGGGTTAAACACGACACGATGCGACACGACACGAACACGACAAAACACGAACACGATAATTATCTGTTAAGAACCTGATAATTACAAGTTTAAACGATGATTACCTATTAACACGAAACAATTATTACCTGTTAACACGATATTGACACGAATCTGACACGAACACAACACGAACACGACACGAACATGAAAATCTTTTAAGAAAAAAATAATGGATAACACGAACACGACACGACACGAACACGATATAATTATCGGATAACACGATATATTATCATATAACACGATCCGACACGAACACAACACGAACACGACACGAAATCTTGTGTTCTTAACGGGTCGACACGATAATGACCCAACACGCACGAATTGCCAGCCCTAATTGAGAGGTATCTCCTGTCGGGCACTCAAATTCCCAGCACGCTGGCACCTATCACAGGCTTTGACAAACTCATGAGAATCCTTGAAAAGAGAGGGCCAGAAATAACCTGATTGTAAAACCTTGGTTGTTGTTCGATGCCCTGCGAAATGCCCTCCATATGCTACAGCATGGCAGTTTGCCAGAATAGCGCGCTGCTCAAATTCAGGAACACACCTTTGCATAACTCCATCAGACCCCAACTTGTATAGAAATGGCTTATCCCATAAATAATACTTTGTGTCATGAATAAATCGCTTCAGTTGTTGCCCCTTCACATCAGGGGGCTGAACTCTATAGGCCAAGAAGTTGGCAATGTCGGCATACCAAGGCGTTGGGGCTTTGGTAATGCACATCAACATTTCATCAGGGAACCACTCATTAATTGGAGAGCTGCTTTTGTTTTTTCGGGACTCCTTCCAGTCTGGATAAATGGTCGGCAACTTGATTTTCAGTCCCCTTCCTATCCTTGATTTCGAGGTCAAATTCTTGAAGTAAAAGTACCCAACGAATTAACCTCGACTTTGCATCTTTCTTGTCCAGCAAATAGCGAATAGCTGAGTGGTCGGTATACACAATCACCTTTGCTCCAACCAAGTATGATCGGAACTTATCAAAGGCAAAAACCACTGCAAGGAGTTCCTTTTCGGTTGTAGTGTAATTGAGCTGTGTGCTGTCCAGCACCTTGCTAGCGTAGTAGATGGAATGGAAAATCTTATTCTTTCTCTGCCCAAGCACAGCTCCAACAGCATAGTTACTCGCATCACACATGACTTCGAACGGCAAACTCCAGTCTGGAGCTTGTATCACAGGTGCGGTAACCAATGCCTTCTTTAAATGCTCAAAAGCCACCATACATTCTGCTAAAAATTCAAACTTTCTGTCATGCCCCAACAAGGTGCAGAGGGGTTTAGCAATCTTGGAGAAGTCCTTAATAAACCGGCGATAGAACCCCGCGTGCCCCAAGAAACTCCGAACTGCCTTGACTGAGGTGGGAGGTGGCATTTTCTCAATTACAGATACCTTAGCAACATCCACTTCAATTCCCTTAGTTGAAACCTTGTGCCCAAGGACAATCCCTTCTTGTACCATAAGGTGGCACTTTTCCCAATTCAAGACCAAGTTGGTCTCTTCAAATTTCTTCAATACTTGTTCCAGATTTTCAACAAAGTCCTCAAAGCAGTCCCCCAGCACCGAAAAGTCATCCATAAAGATCTCCAATGTATCTTCAACCATTTCGGTGAAAATGGCCATCATGCACCGCTGGAAGGTTGCTGGAGCACTGCACAGGCCAAAGGGCATGCGTCGGAAAGCAAAGGTACCGTAGGGGCATGTGAATGTAGTCTTCTCTTGATCCTCTGGGGCAATGCTGATCTGGTGATAGCCCGAGTAGCCATCCAAGAAACAGTAGTAAGCCTTCCCAGCTAAACGATCCAACATCTGATCCAAGAACGGCAATGGGAAATGGTCCTTCCTTGTAGCCTTATTAAGCTTGCGATAGTCAATACAAATACGCCACCCCGTGACAGTGCGGGTGGGTATTAGCTCGTTCTTTTCATTGGCCACTACAGTCATTCCACCCTTTTTTGGTACGCATTGCACCGGGCTAACCCATTTGCTGTCAAAAATTGGGTAAATAATACCAGCATCAAGCCACTTAATGACTTCCTTTTTCACCACTTCCTTCATGATTTGGCTTAATCTTCTTTGATGCTCAACAGAACCAGAATATCATTCTTCGATCAGAATTTTGTGAGTATAGAGTGTAGGGCCGATTCCCCTTATATCAGCTATTGTCCACCCAAAAGCCCTCTTGTAGTTTTTCAGCATTGCAATTAATTGCTCTTCATGCTCAGCCCTCAAACTTGCTGAGATAATAACCGGTAATGTTTCCAACTCACCCAAATAGACATACTTCAAGTGAGAAGGCAGCGGCTTCAGCTCAAGCTTTGGTGGATTCACAATTGATGACTCAGGAGTCTTAAACTCCTGCTCTCTGATTTTCAACGGCTCAAATGCTGTTTTATTGCACATTTCTGGCTGTTCCAGTTCCAGTGCTGCAACATGAATTTCTTCGTGCTCTTCAGACCAGCACTCCTGTAGTTGTGTTTCAGCAACTAACGAATCAACCACATCAATCACTGAGCAGCCTTCCTCCCCATCTGGGAACTTCATTGCTTGGAACACGTTGAAAGTGACTTGCTCACCGTTGACTCTTATAGTCAGCTCACCATTGGGAACATCAATTAATGCTCCCCCTGTGGCAAGAAATGGCCGCCCCAAGATAATAGGGACTTCCTCATCGGCTTCGTAATCCAAAATAATGAAATCAGCTGGGAAGATGAATTTGCTCACTTTGACGAGGACATCCTCAATTTTTCCTTCAGGATGCACCATGGAACGGTCGACCAGCTGCAATGTGACAGTAGTGGGTCAAGCTCCTCCGATTCCAAGCTTCCGGAATATTGATAGGGGCATTAGATTAATGCTTGCCCCCAAATCGCAAAGAGCTCGCCCAACATTTTGACCACCAATTGAACATGGGACTGTGAAGCTTCCCAGATCTCCGAGCTTTATATGAATTTTGCTACTGACCACCGTGCTGCACTCTTCGATTAATGCCACAGTCTCGAATTCCCCCAAACTCTTCTTCCTAGATAGGATGTCTTTTAAAAACTTGGCGTAGTTTGGCATCTGTTCCAATGCTTCCACTAGCGGAATATTGATGCTTCGGTACTACAGCATCTGTAACAACATGCTGTGACTCTGCTGCCTTGTCAACTCCAACTTCCACCTTAATTTCCTCTTCTTGGATTGAAGTGGGCTCATCAGAATTGTCCACCGTGGTAGGGGCTGCCCGTTTAATTGTTTTCCCACTCTTTAACACCATGACCTTGCACTGTTCCTTCCATTCTCTTCTAGGATTCACTGTATCACTTGTCAAAGATCCCTGCGGCCTATTTTTCAAGTCTGCGGCCAGCTGTCCAATCTGAATTTCCAAATTCCGTAACGTAGCAGCTTGGCTCTGAAGAGTAGCCGCTTGATTCTGAAGAAGCGCATCTTGATTTTGGAGAAGAGCATCTTGATTTTTCACCTTTCCTTCTGTGCGCACCATAAAGTTCTTTAACAAGGTTTCAAGTGAATCGCCCTGTTGCGGCTGATTCTGCCTTTGTTGTGGCATTTGCTGAATCTGCTGTTGCATAGGGTGCTGGAAAGGTTTCTGCTCCAGTTGGAGCTTCTGATAATCAGGTAAAGCCAACTGATTCTGCTGTTGCTGGGTTGACCCTCCAACTTCTTGGGGTGTAGACAATGAGAAGTTCGGATGATTTCTCCACCCGGGGTTATAAGTATTTGAATACGGATTGTTCCTATTTCCCCCATGCTGTCCAATATAGTTAACCGACACCGGGTTGAATCTGCAATCATCAAAGGGATGCGATCCCCCTTAATAGACACAGGATACTTCAGCTGCAATTTGGTTGACTACAGGTTGTTGTAATAACACCTCAGGTTTCTGATTAGCAGCTTGCTGTTGTACTGCTCCAGCAGAGATATTCTTCTCAATTGACTTAAGTGAAGTTCCCAGCACTTCAATCTGCGCAGTGATCAGCTCAAGAGGATCCACATCAGCTATCCCAGCAAACCTTGTGTGGTATTTGTCATGGTGTTGACCACCGACCACTGTTCTTGGTAATCCGATCAAGTATCTCGCAGGCCTCCGTGTATGTTTTAGATAATATAGCCCCGTTTGCAGACCCATCCCGCCAAGTCCGAGTACTTTGTCAAAAATGCCTTGACCAACTCTTCCCATGTCCGAATTGACTCAGATGGTAATGAATTCTGCCATGCCTTTGCGTGATCCCGGAGAGAAAACGGGAATAATTTCAGCTGCAAGGCATCGTCAGTCACCCCCTCGAACTTGAAACAGTCACATACTTCCAGAAAAGATTGAAGGTGTAGGTGTGTGTCTTCAGTTGCCCTTCCCCCAAACTGGCCGATGGTTTGCATCATTTGGAACATCACCGATTTTAGTTCAAACTGCCGGGCTCCAATCTCAGGTTTAACAATCACTGGCCAGTTATTCTGAATCACATCATTGGCATAATCAGCCACAATACGGTCTGTTGCATTAGCTGTAATAACCACATCCCTCGGAACCTCAGCACCACCAGCACCCGCAGCAGCCATAATTCTTCTTCTTGTTCTTTGCCTTCTCCGGTTCCGGCAAAATGTTCTTTCGATCTTTGAATCAAATGGGTAGGTTTCTGGAGCAGATTCGTGATTCATGCACCAGAACACCTGCACAAAACAGCAATACGAGATCACTCTTCTCTTTTTTTAATAGATGCAATGAAAATAAAATCAATAAACCAAGCGAATTGAATAGCAACAACTTAATTGCCTTCCCCGACAACGGCGCCAAAAACTTGTTCATGTGCGTGAAACACACTAGTGCAAGTGCACACTGTCACAAGTAATAATAAAACGGAGTATTCTCCGAGTATCGATCCACAGGGAAGGGGTAAAGGTGCACAAACACTCAACTTGGTTTAATTGATGGGGAAAATTGATTTGATTTGTTTAATTAACCTAGGCATGAACTAATGAGTAAATAACAATAAGCATAAAACAGGGGATGACCATAAAACAGGGGAAAATGGGAAAAACTGGATCGGACAATTTCTTTTTAATCAACGATAAAAATGACCTAGGCTATGGAATCACTTGCTACAGATAATATGCTACAGCATCGTAAACAACACAGAGTAAAGTTGCTGCCAACTATGGTTCTCAACTAGATTTTCCAAAATAGGTGAGATAGCCTTTTCTAAATTAATTAACATATTCCTATGCCCAATTCAACTTAGATTCAGCACCAATTATCACTCTCCTAGGCATTTTTAAAAAAACAAAACCACATATTCCTATGTATGAAGTGTGCAATATTTGGGGTTTCTACTCTTAGCCTCAATTTTTCCAAATCTAAGCTAAGCATAAATCACAAACATTCAAGCTCCCACAAGAGTTGTAATTTTAAGAATTAAACCACCAAAATATTCAAAACTCCATTCCATTCACAATGCATAACAATCCATTCAACTCAAGAAAGTTCATCCATAGCCATGGTCTACTAAATTAGCTCATATTTACAATGGTAGAAGCTAGATTCATGTTTTGAAAGCTGGAATTCATACTTAAAAACAAGAAATTAAAGATAGAGAGGACAAGAGGAAGAATCCCCCTTCGATTAGCTTCAACAAGAGACGATTCCTCAGCCCCAAGCTGGCCTCTCGTCGGCGGTTAAGCTGCAGCTCGTCTCCTTCCTTTGCCTCAAGCACGTCCCGGTTCCAGCTCGAAAATCTCCCTCCCAGCTCGATTGTATGGTGATGGAAAAGTGTGATTCCCCCTCTTTTTCTCTCCCTTGGGCTTTTATATCCCTCCCCAATTCTAGGTTTCCCTTTTTAGTAACATTCCCCAAATTGTCCTTGGGAAAAAGGGCTGAGATTAATCTGTTTTCGCAGTCCCACGTCATGCCCGAATTTTGACCAAGTTGACTGGGACTGGTTCAGCTCAACGTGCTACAACATCTGCTTTCTTTTGCTCCAGCATAGACTTCGAAAACATAGCAATTTCCTGCACGGCAAATTCACTCCAAATCCTCCAAAAACATCGTTATTTGCTTCCAAAACACGAAATAAACATGAAAGAACTCGAACAACTAAACACAAGACTAAAACAACACTTATTTGGTTAAACATATACGAAAGACTCTCTAAACGAACTAAAATAAAAGAGAATATAACTCTTTTTCAAGAGTTATCAAGGAAGAAGAAGAGGAAGAGGTGGAAGAGGAAGAACGGGAGGAAGAAGCCAATGAACAAGGAGAAGCGATCCTCAAAATACCTCAACAGGAAAGAGCTGCCCCAATGCCTTTCGAATGGGTAGCAGATAACTGGCCAGAACAGTAGCAACAAGAATGGGGTGACGAGCCCTAGAACGTCGATGAGGACATAAAAGAGGACCTCGAGGAAATTCCTACCTCCCCTGAGATCATCGACTGCTCTGACGTGGGCATGTTCAATTCATCGGACGATGACTATGACTTCCAGACTATTCACTGGATTAGTAGATGCATATACGTGCTAATTATCAGTTGTAACTGTAGGATTTGTACTTGTAGGGTACCTGGTTGGGCCCATTTCTAACTATTCGGATGTAATCCATGTAATCGTAAGTAGGATGCCTCCCACGGGAGAAGACGAATGTTGAAATTCTAGTAGCTAGGGAAGCCATTTTCCAATGCGGCAACCCTAAAAATTTAATGAAAAGCTACGTGGCCACCTTCCAGGCCTTCGGATTTATTCATAAGTGTTTTGATTAAGCCTTGCTTACTGATTGATTTTATTCTTAACTATAATAACAAAGTAGTATCTATAATCATAATCATTGCATAACACCAAAGGGAGTACGATCCCTTATAAAATGCTAACCCCAGTTGTGGGATAACCTACTCTATTCAAGTGTCGTAATATGATTGTGCAATCCTCATAAGGATTTCCTATACGCATTGTGCGAACCAAGGGTAGCGAATGCCCATTTAATAAGTATCTATTTTGCAGGATGCCGCCTAGAGAAGCCCCTGCAAGAGGCCGAGGCCGATGACGAGGCTGAGGCCGAGGACGAGGATGAGGCCGTGGAATAGGATAACCTCAAGTGAACCTAGAGGGACCGAATCCAAACTAAGGCGAAGGACCCCAACCAGAACAAAATTGGGAGCACTATAACGAGGAGATGCAACCACCTCCCGCCGAGCCTAGAAGAATCGGGGAGATCTTTACCCGACAAAATCCGCCGCTGCTAGACAGAACTGAAGATCCGCCTAAAGCTGAAAATGGATAAAGTCCATGGAAAGGATCTTCAGGATACTTGACTGCACCGACCGAGAGAAAGTCCAGTGCATTTCTTTCCAACTGACTGATGAAGCCGAACATTGGTGGGATACTCATATGAAGACGCTCACTCCTGAACAAGAAGATGCCCTAACTTGGGATCAATTTAAGGCAGAATTCTACACCAAATACATCCCTCTGACGTACCGAGTCCAGAAATAGGCAGAATTTCACCGCCTAGTGCAAGGAGAGATGTCCGTTACGGAATATGACCGGATGTTCAACAGTCTGTCAAAGTATGCTCCGGACGCGGTGAACACCGAGCAGAAGAAGGCGCTTCAATTCATGTCTGGACTGAAAACAGACATCCAAGCCTCTCTTTCTTGCTTAACTGGGCTAGATTATACTGACGCACTGCAGCGAGCCTTGAACATCGAAGCAACACTGAAGAATGGACTGCGAGCTGCTCTCTTGGCCAACAAACCCAAGCAACCCACTGGAACAGGGACAAAAAGAAAGCAGGACGATGTTCCACAGACCCCGGCAACCGGACAGAGGAGAAACTGGCAAGGCAGCCAGAATTTTCGCAACAATCAAACTGAAAATCAGAGGAACTTCTAGAACCAAGGGAACAACCGCCAAGGAAACTTTGTCATTAAACGCTGCATCCGCTGTGGAAGAGATCACCCGGGAGAATGCGCTGCACTTCGTGCTAACTGCTACAACTGTGGAAAGATGGGACACTATTCGTCATAGTGTCGCCAGGGTAACAATCACCAAGATTTTCGGAACCAGCGCCAAAGCAACCAAGGCTATACTCAACTGTGAGCACTGCAAGGCCAACAGAAACCCAGAAACAACCGCAACCGTGCCATTCAAGCCAAGCCAATTCAGCAGGTGCCCCAACAACCTCAACAGCAGCCGCCGAAGCAACAAAATCAACATCAACCAGCTCAGCAGCCAGCACGTCAGGGAAGAGCCTACGCTCTTGATCTGCCGAAGGAGAAGGAAGATTAGGGAAACCTGACAGGTATGGGATTAGTAAACCAGTCACCGATCATTGTGCTTTTCGACACTAGCGCATCACATTCATTTGTGTCTGAGGACTGTATCCAGAACCTAGGGCTTAGAACCGAGAAAACTAAGAATGATTTGTGTGTAATCACCCCGACCGGTGGATCAACTGTCTCAAACCTTGTCTGCCTGGCCTTAGAAATCTCTTTTGGAACATGTATTCTAAAAGCCAATGGTTTGAACGTCCTACAAATGAAAGATGTGGACGTAATTCTAGGAATGGACTGGTTGGAAGAAAACCATGCCACCATCCGATGCAAGGATAGGGTTGTGTCTTTTGAACAAGCTGGAAGAGAACCAGTGTACTTGCATAGAGTTCGGAAAGGAGCAAGGATTCCCCTAATTTCAGCCATGCAAGCATACCGATTGGCCAGCATAAAGGATAGTCAAGCTTTCCTTGTGTATCTCAATGAGGATGACCAAAAGGACATTACTACCAGCGATGTTGAAGTCGTAAGGGAATTCGAAGATGTTTTTCCCGATGAGCTACCTAGATTGCCGCCAGATAGGCAATTGGAATTTGTTATTGACTTTGAACCAGGTGCAGCTCCTATTTCAAAAGCTCCGTATAGAATGGCCCCCAAGGAACTGCAAGAGTTGAAGGTGCAATTGCAAGAATTGCTAGACTTTGGATTCATTCGACCCAGTGCATCGCAGTGGGGAGCACCTATTCTTTTTGTGAAAAAGAAAGATGGATCCATGCGTATGTGCATTGATTACCGCGAGTTGAAAAAACTCACTTTGAAGAACAAGTATCCACTCCCAAGAATCGACGATCTCTTTGATCAACTTAAGGGAGCAAAGGTCTTTTCGAAGATTGACCTCAGGTCTGGGTACCATCAGCTTAAGATCCGATCGACGGATATTCCAAAGACCGCTTTTCGAACAAGATATGGCCACTACGAGTTTTTGGTAATGCCTTTTGGATTGACAGATGCACCAGCAGTATTCATGGATCTTATGAATCGCGTGTTTCATCCATATTTAGATAATTTTGTCCTAGTCTTCATAGATGACTTCCTTGTCTACTCGAAGAGTGAAGAAGAACATCGAGAGCATTTGAGAACAGTCTTGAGAACCCTGCGAAAGGAGAGACTGTACGCTAAGTTCAGCAAATGTGAATTTTGGTTGAAGGAAGTGATGTTCCTAGGACACATAGTATCCGCTGAAGGAATTAAAGTGGACCCAGCAAAGATACAAGCTGTGAAGGAGTGGGAAGCTCCTAAAACCCCGAACGAAGTTCGAAGTTTTCTTGGACTGGCAGGATATTATTGCAGATTTATTGAGGGATTTTCCAAAATTGCCAGACCCATGACGCAACTTTTGAGGAAAGGAATCAAGTATACTTGGACAGAAGAGTGTGAAGCAAGTTTCCAACGCTTGAAGGAACTTTTAACCACTGCCCCAGTCTTGGTTGTACCAGAAGCAGATAAAGACTATGAGTTGTATACTGACGCTTCCAAAAATGGTCTAGGTTGTGTATTGATGCAAGAAGGCAAAGTAATTGCATATGCATCACGTCAATTGAGGACGCATGAATTGAACTACCCAACCCATGACCTTGAACTAGCAGCCATTGTGCATGCACTGAAGATTTGGAGACATCATCTCTATGGATCTAGATGTGCAATCTTCACTGACCACAAGAGCCTCAAGTATTTCTTTGAGCAAAAAGATTTGAATATGAGGCAAAGAAGATGGTTGGAACTAGTGAAGGATTATGACCTGATCATTAATTACCATACTGGTAAAGCTAATTCAGTAGCTGATGCGTTGAGCAGAAAGTCTCCAGCCAAAGCTTGTGCTGTGATAACGCAAAAGGATGAATTGATCAAGGATTTTGAAAAATTGAACCTTGAGGTAGTTTCACCACCAGAGACGGTAAGTACGAGAATAACAGCCTTATTGGCAAGTCCTGATCTAAGGACAAGAATTGTGGAAGCACAAAGAAAATATGAAGGTTTGGAGAAGATACGACTCCAGATTCGTGAGAAGAAAGTCGCGAACTTTAAAGAAGCTTCTGAAAATGCCATAATGTATGACGGAAGTGTAGGGTTTTTCCGTGAACTGAATCACCAAAACCAAACTGAACCGGATTGATTTATGGATATTGCTCATAATTAAAATTCTCAAAACCCTAGCATGCTCCTATGAATTTAATACAAAGATTTGTGGATTTAGGGTTTACCGTAAATCCATCGAGTCTGAACCAATCTTTCGCGTTTGAATTCCAAATCCCAATTCAACCACGCGATTCGAATTTATCTGCGGTAGTAGAAATTAGAGATCTAATTTCTAAGAATAAATTCGAAAAACAAAGAGAAAAGAGAAGAGAAATATGTTCTCCAAATCAGATCTTCAGGGCTGTGTCCCAATGCTGATCAGATCTACTACTGGTGAGGACTCCGTAGAACTGTATTCTGAGCAGGACCAGAATCAAAATTCCCCTCCTTTCACTCCCAAAAATGGCGCCCCTCTCTCTCTCTAGGTTTAGTGTGTTTCAACTGTCATACACCTTATAAGAGAGAGTTGTTTATTTATAGACCTAGGGTTGGAAACCCTAATGGGCCATTTTGGGCTCAATTCAGCATATTTAATTGGGCCAGTCTTGAGACCTAATGCAAATAATAAAGTGGGCCTATAAATTAATTAATTCCCATGTCCACAACCCAGGACATAATTAATTAATTAATATTAATTCTTTTTCACTACATAATTAATACTGACCTACCCCTTTATTACCACGTTATGAGAACGGGATGCATTAATTGAGAATCCCCATATTTAAGGTTACCGGACATTCATTAATTAATCGGAGCCTCTGACAAGCTCTAACTACAATTAATTAATATCTTATAATTCCTGAGTAGTACCACTCAAACCTTATCACTCGTGCCTGAACTTAATCAGCCTGCAGGACTTTGGCACGATGAATGTTATTGAGCTCCTCAGGGAATGTCCCCATCCTTTTACTCGGATATGGTTACCTAAGTTCAGTCTCAGGCGGTACTACACGAACTGCTGTTACCCAAGATGTGGATATACGAGCACGTTACTTAGGCTCTCCACCATGGCAAGTCAAAGCAACAGTCAACCCGTGCAAACCCCTGAACCTTTGTTAGGGTTTGGACTCAATCAATATAACGAGATCTTGTATTCGCTGATGTTAGACAGACGAATACATCTCACTGCGGTCCATCAATACGCCACCTCTGCGTACCAGCATGTCAAGTAACCAAGAAAGACTACTTATTCCGGCATGCCGCAGCCATCCGGACAGACGTATCCTCATACGCTGTCGCGGCTGTGATCAGGTTTATGTCTCACTAGGTCAAGTGATCATACTGTCTTCTGCGATCTACAACACGCCGCATGATTGTCCCTATCGGTGAGACAAGAGGATACCTTTGTTCACACATGTAAGATTGTTAACAGATAGGAGAAATAAACCGTTGTATACTCATTGTAATAAATGCTTTCAGTATACAAAACCCATCAATCTCCCACTTATACTCAAAGCATAACTAAGCTATTACAGAGTATACAGTCCATCTATCTAGTCTGATGTCACTTTAACCACTATCAGTGGTCGGCATCCAGCTCAGACCCAGCTCACGAATATGTCTTTCGTAAACTTTCTGCGGCAAACTTTTTGTAAACGGATCAGCAAGATTGTCAGCAGTGTCAATCTTCTTAATTAGCACATCGCCCCTCGATATGATTTCTCGTATGATATGGTACTTTCTCTCTATGTGTTTGCTTGCCCTGTGAGACCGCAGTTCCTTTGAGTGTGCCACTGCACCAGAGTTATCACAATAAATTGTGATGCTCCTCGGCAAACTCGGGATCACGCCTAACTCTAAAAGGTAGTTTCGGAGCCACACCCCCTCTTTTGAGGCATCGGAGGCGGCGACATATTCCGCCTCCATGGTGGAGTCAGCAATGCATTTCTGCTTTGAGCTCCTCCAAGATACAGCTCCACCTCCCAGGGTAAACACATATCCTGAGGTCGATTTCTTCTCATCCTGGTCCCCTTGGAAATCCGAGTCTGTATAACCCACAGGGCACAAATCCTCACTTTGATAAACTAGGCAGAAATTCCTAGTTCTTTTCAAATAGTTGAGGATATGCTTTACAGCAGTCCAGTGCGCCTGTCCAGGGTTAGACTGATATCTTGCTACCATGCCAACGGCATAACAGATATCTGGCCTGGTACACAGCATCGCATACATGAGACTATCCACAGCCGAAGCGTATGGTACAAGACTCATCTCGTCTTTCTCCCGCTGTGTCTGAGGACACTGCCCACCAGAAAGACGAACGCCATGTCTGAAAGGTAGCAGGCCTTTCATGGTGAGTTGCATGCTGAATCGGGCTATCACAGTATCCACATAGGATGCCTGGGATAAGCTCAACATTCTTCTCTTACGATCTCGTAAGACCTTAATCCCAAGAATGTAGCCAGCTTCTCCCAGATCCTTCATTTGGAACTGTTCGGACAACCAAACTTTGATTTCGGACATCACTCCCTCGTTGTTTCCAAATAGGAGTATGTCATCAACGTATAGTGCAAGGAAGACCACGCTCCCACAGACACAAAGTCGGTAAACACAACTTTCGTTTTCCAACTGTGCAAATCCATAGGATTTAATCACATCGTAGAAACGTAAGTTCCACGACCTTGAAGCCTGCTTAAGTCCATACAAAGACTTCCTAAGCTTCCAGACAAGATATTCTTTGCCCTTGCTTATGTAACCCTCGGGTTGCTGCATATAGATGTCTCTACCTTCTTCAAGGTAACCGTTTAGAAAAGCGGTTTTGACATCCATCTGTCAGATCTCGAGGTCCATATGCGCAGCTATGGTAAGGAGTATCCGGATGGATTTGAGCATGGCTACGGGTGAAAAGGTTTCGTCATAGTCAATGCCCTCTTTCTGACTATAACCCTTTGCCACCAGCCTGGCCTTAAAAGCCGTGATCTTTCCATCCGCCCCTTTCTTTCTCTTGTATACCCATTTGCACCCTATGGCCCTAAAGCCATCCGGCAAATCAGTTTTCTGGTATACATCCATAGCAGTTATGGATTCAATTTCAGAATCCATAGCGACACGCCATTTGGAAACATCCTTGTCCTGCACAACCTCTTCTTAAGTCAGTGGGTTAGAGTCCTCATGTTCGTCTTCCGGGCTCAAGTCCGAAGACTCACCAACGAACATGTACCTTTCCGGCTGGAAAATAACTCTCCCACTGCGACGAGGTATCGGTGCCGTGTCAGTAGTAGGTGCAGCGACTTGTGGTCCTGCACCTTGCACTGAAGAACGTGTATGCGGTGCTGTACCTCTCACACGAGCACCCACATCTACATGTTCCCCTTCCCTTGGAATTGCATTCTCGTTCTCAATCTCTTGAAGAACGATATCACTCCTTGACTTGAGATTAATCACATACTCGTCCTCCAAGTATCTAGCGTTGGTGCTAACAACGACTCGTTGACTCTCAGGATAGTAAAAGTAACCACCTTTTGTTTGCCTGGGATACCCTATGAACAACATTACTTTTGACCTACTTTCTAACTTATCAGGATCCTTCGACAGTACGTGTGCCAGACAGCCCCATACTCTAAACTAGCACAAACTAGGTTTGCGATCAAGGAAAAGCTCAGAAGGTGTCTTAGGAACTGATTTAGAAGGCACCACATTAAGCACGTAAGCTGCTATTTCCAATGCGTAGCCCCAAAACGAAATTGGTAAGTTTGCATAACTCATCATTGATCTTACCATCTTTGAAGAGTCCTATATCTTCTTTCAGCTACACCGTTTTGCTGGGGAGTACCCGGTGCAGTCCACTGGGATGTGTTGGGAAATTTGGCTAAGTTTCCTCTCCCCAGTAGCTACTTGTTTAGATTCTAGTTTGGTGTTTTGGTGGATCAAATCCTAAGTCCTACCAGCGTCAGTTGTCTCTAGATAGCTCTAGATCTCAAATGTAAAGTCCTGTTTAGGTCTTTTGAGTTGTAAGTCGCAGCTGATCAAGACTCATGCTGGCTACTGTTCACCAGCATGAGATGTACTTACCAGTTGAGAAAAGTCTCACCAGCAAGCGACTGACAAGACTCGTGCTGACACTGTTCACCAGCATGAGAAGAGCTACTGGCTGGTCACTGTTCACCAGTTGGGAAGGGTTTCATCAGCAGGCGGCTGACAAAACTCACCAGCAGAATAGGTGTTCTCATTGACACTGTTCACCAGCGGTGAAGCCACCAGTCATGGGAGATTCCAAGAGTTAACATCAGACAAATTGGTAGACTTAGATTGTGCCAACGCAAGTCACCAGCAGAGACTTGCCAGCACAAAGATCACCAGCATGTTCTACCAGTCGGATGTTACCAGCAGAATTCAAGATTCGCTCTGCCAGAGTCTTAGAGACAAAAAGAAGATTCGTCTGAGGAATAAACTGACAACGTATGACTTTTAAGGGAGGATACCTTAAAGTCTATCAGTTCAAGACACCAGTTCCAATTCCTCGTACTGACGAATAGTGTCGTTCTGACATAAAGAGATCAATGTCAGATAAAGTGGACAAAAGCATGGCGCTTTCCGGAAATTCCTACCTGCCGCCGTCAGAAGGACATGCGAGGACAGAGACCTTTTCCGAATGTGTCCAAACGGCTAGAAGATTTTGAATGGGATCCCGCTTCTATAAATACCTGGGATCCATCAACATTCAATACTCTTCTCTCTCGCTCAACTACCGAAAGTCAGAAACTTTATTGCAAGCAAGCAGAACTCTTTCGAGGCCTCTCTAAAGGCTATCCGTGTGTTGATTTATTCAAACACGAGACTTCAAGCTTCCAGCTTGTAAGTTATTGATCTCTTTGGTGTTCTTTCTCTTCCGAGGAAGTTCACAGCAGCTCTTGTGCCAGCCAGCACTTGAGTTATTACGGGCTTTTTGCCGTATTGAGAAGACACGTTCTTGGGAGAACTAAACACCCAGTGAAGCTGTGGAGGTTGAAGTGACGTGCTCGCACTCTACCAGCTGATCAGAGTTGAAGAAGGACAAGGCCGGGAGCGGTTGATCTAGTGAACTGGTGGACGAGGCATTCACCAGCTAGAGATAGATCGTAGGACGCTTGTACCCGATTACTCTTAGTGAAATTTCCAGTGCTACGACTGGAGAGTGGACGTAGATCAGTTGATCGAACCACTATAAATCCTTTGTCTTTTATCAGCTTTCTGCATTTCATACTGATTTAAAACCCAGCACCCAAGTGCTGGTGTATATCTGAAAACTGATATAACTGTGCAAACAAGGCTAAAAACATTCCAAGTCTTGAGCTACCAGCTGACGAGCCAGTTGCCAGTCAGCTGAGTACTCAGAGTGCCAGTTGACTTACCAGCTGACAAGGTCCCAGTCAGCTGAGTAACCAGCAGAGCGCAAGAAACGAACTAACACATTTTCTGCTGCCAAGTTATACCCTGATAATCCGGGACCAACAAGTGGTATCAGAGCGGACGGTTCTTAAAGACCGTGATCCGCGTTTCCTTGCGCTCTATTTGTTTGTCTGCTTGATTAGCTCAGGTACATCAAGATGAATATTCCGAAGCTACTCGACTACAAGTCTGTGAAGCATGATACATGGCGGAAGAGGACTCTTATCTCTCTAAAGAGCATTCATCCAGAGATGAAAGATGTGCTAGAGACAGGGCCGATTGAGATCACCAAGATTCAGCACCAGCTAGGAGATCGTCCAGCTGCCGTGATCCCAAAGCCCCAAGACGAATGGAATGCTGAGGACAGGAAGCGGAATCAGTTGGATTCCATTGCTCATGAACTGATCCTGGCATGTCTTCCAGAGTCATTGATGGAGGATGCACTCCAGTTCAACAATGCCAAGGGAGTATGGGATTATCTTGATAGTCTATGTCAAGAAACTGATCAAATAAAACGCAACAAATTGCAGGTTGCGGTGGACAAGTATGAGTCCTTCCAGATGCTGCCTGGAGAAACCATCAAGGAGATGGAGGCGAGATTCAACGCCATCGTCAGCGAGCTAAAGTCCCTGGACAGGAAGTATTCAAATGAAGATCTTAATGCTAAGATCCTGTCCAAGATGCCCAAGGAGGACTGGTTCGTGAAGACCACAGCTCTGAAGGAGAAGGACCTGTCCAAGATGACTCCCAAGGAGTTATTTGCTCAGTTGCAGGCACACGAGTGGGACATCCAGATGGTGAACAAGAATGAGGCCATCCGGAACATCGGATCCCCCAGCATCAAAGCTCAAGACGAAGCTTATTTCGTCAAGAAGGACTTCAAGTGGAAGCACAAGAAGCCCTTCCATGCTGACAGATCTGCTGCCCAGCACAACCAGCCGAAAGAGATCCCAGTCACATCGGGATCTAACTCAAAAGACGGCGAGAGCTTTATCGCAGATCTTGAGCAACAGATGAAACGACTGGCTGTCCTTCTGGAGAAAGCCAAGTCAAAGCAGGGAGTATCTCTGAGCTCAACTGACGGAAAATTCGTCAAGAGAGCTCCCCGTGCTTGCTACCAGTGCCAATCCCCTGATCATTTAAAGTTTGAATGTCCACAGGTGGACAAAAATGAGCGGGAAAGGCTAAAGAAGCTCTTTGAAGAGCGCGCCTCCAAGGCCGTTGCCAAGGCTATGCTGACCAGGACTGAAGTGCCTGACATACCCAACCATGATGATGGGGAGTATGCGTCAGACGAGGAGTCAGAAGAGGAAGCTCTACTGGCACTCATGGCAGCTTTTGGCGAGGAGTCAGCTGAAGGAAGTGATGACAGTGAAGAGGCACTTGCAGCTGATGATCAGGTACAATCATCAGCTTCCCCAATGCATATCATGCCTTCTATTTGTTTAGACGATTCTGAGTCGCGTTGCTTCGACTCAGAAGCTGTCACTTTAGACATTCTTCAAAAAGAATTTTTAAAATTTTATGAAATAAAGAATGTCTTGGCTGGCGAAAATGCTTCGCTGAAAGATCAAATTTCTGTTTTGACCAAGGAAATTGAAAAATCGAGGTCAGTCAGTGAAGAGCTAGCCACTTTGAAAAAGAATCACTTTGAGTTGCTCCAAGATTTTCAAATTACAAAAACTGAGCGAGATAATTTTCACAATCTCGTTCTGGAGCAAGAAAATAGAATAAATTTTTTGAATAAAGGCTCAAAGGATTTGGAAAAGGCTCTATCTCATTGGAGAAAGCCTTCTGATAAGTCCGGGTTGGGATTTACAAAAGATTTGAGCATAAATCAGCCCGAACGAATCAGTACTGGTAAGGGTAAGGGCAAACTGGTAAATGCATCAGCACCAGCTGGTAATACCAGTCAGTCCCGTGTGGCTGATCAGCATAGGAACCATAAGTCCAGATACATAGGTGAGTCATCAAGACAAAACCCTCAACTGGCAAGATCCTCTGCTGACAGGACGCCAGCATACACGAAGACGCAGACTAAGCCGAATTATTCTAAGGCAAGGAAGTCAGCGTCAGCTGCCAGTGGAATCCGACAGCCAGCACCAGCTGTCCAGAGATTCCACGCCCAACCTTACAAGTATGCCAGTTGCCAGCATGCTTACAAGGGATCCAAATCTCAGCGGAATACTGAGAGAAGGATATTTCCCGATAGGAGGAACACCTATCGGAGGCCTGAGCCCAATCAAAATCTTTTCTCAAGGGCTGGGAAGGCTAATCATAGTGGTCCACAATTCCAGAGACCACCAAGGCAACACATGCGGTCGGAAAGAAATTTCCGACACCCTCAGAGGAAGAATACTTCCAGAGGAACCGCACACACAGCCACACCTTCCAAAAACAAATCCATGCATTATTTTAAAAGGAAGGGAAAGGCCACAAGTGATGTCAGCAAGGGTAACACCGAGCTGAAGATTACTCAAGTCTGGATTCCAAAAGGAATGATCCAGAGATCTAACCCTGCAGGACCCGCTGATGATCGGGGACCTAAATAATTTCATTTTCTTGCAGGAACAGGATCATGCAACACAGCTTCAGAGATCGAGCGAGTGGATCATAGATAGTGGTTGCTCGGCTCATATGACTGGTGAGGAGTTCCTATTTTCTGAGCTCACCAAGGTCAGAGGACCTCCAGTTATTTTTGGTGATAACTCCAAGGGCAGAGTTATCAGCAAGGGTTGCATCGAGAAGGATGATGTCAGAATTGTGAATGTATCCCTTGTCACCAATCTGAAGCACAACCTCCTGAGCATCAGTCAGCTGTGCGACAATGGTTATACCATTGTGTTTGACAAATCAGGGTGCCAGATCAAGAATGAAGAGTCTGGCGAGACCAAGCTGAAAGGTGTCAGGAAAGGAGGTCTCTATGTTGTTGACTGGCAAAGCGGGAAGACTGATACATGCTTTGTAGCCACCAGTTCCATGGAAACTAACTGGCTGTGGCACAAAAGGTTAAGTCATCTAAATTTCAAAACTATTAATCATCTAACCAAGCATGATCTTGTAGATGGTCTTCCCAAGGGCGGGTTCAAGAAGGAAGGAATTTGCAAAGCTTGCCAGCAAGGCAAACAAACTAGGAAGTCCTTCAAGAACCAGTCGCCAGTCTGCCCCAGTACCAGTCAGGTACTCGAGTTGTTACACATGGACCTGTTTGGACCAGTAACACCGCAAACCATTGGAGGAAGACGATACTCGCTGGTGGTAGTCGATGACTACTCGCGCTATACCTGGGTAAAGCTTCTCAGAACCAAGGATGAGGTGAAGATCATTCTTCCAGAATTGATCATCCAAGCTCAGAAACAGAGAGAAGCTGTGGTAAAGCGAATTCGATCAGACAATGGGACTGAATTCTGCAACAGTCTGCTGATGGATTTTTGCGCGGAGGCCGGGATCAAGCATGAGAGATCTACTCCAAGGCAACCGCAGCAGAATGGACTGGCAGAACGTAGGAACAGGACGCTGAAAGAAGCGGTCCGGTCCATGCTGGCTGAGTCTGGCTTGGGACAGAGTTTCTGGGGAGAAGCGTTGGTGACTGCTTGCTACACTCAGAATAGAAGCGGGATCAACGACAGACTCCAGAAAACTCCCTACGAAGTGTATTTTGGTCGTAAGCCTTCTATAGCTCATCTTCGTGCATTCGGTTCACCATGTTATATCCATAATAATGGGAAGTCGAAGTTAAATGCTTTCTCGCCTAAGGCTGATGAGGGTGTGTTTGTCGGATATGGACATCCCTCTCACAAGGGCTATAGAGTATTTAACAAGACTACCCAGCTTGTGGAAATAACATGCAATGTTGTTTTTGATGAAGCTACTTTAGTGCGCAGGACCTTACGCCAACTGGCTGAAGATGTTCCTGAGGTCGAGGATGTCAGCGACCAGTTGGGCAGGAATTCTTCCGATGCTCAACCAACTGGTTCGACTAGACCTATGAATGGATCATCTTCACAACCAGTTCCCTCAGGTGCCCATCAGCAACCTGAGAGGGTCGGTGATGCAAATGACCTTGCTGAGACCTTACACTCAATCTCCCTGAGTGGATCTAGCAAAAATCAAGGGGGAATTCCGACTGGAATCTTTGAGCCAGAAGACAACGATGAACCAGCTGGAATGGAGATACCAGCTGATACTGACAACGTTGGTGAAGGTTCGGGAAATCAGTCAGACACTGGAGCTGAGGAAGATGTTCCGACTGGCGAAGGTCAACCACCAGTTGAAATTCCAGTTCCGACTGGTGAAGGTCAACTGGCCAGTTGCAGTTCCAGCTCCGACTGGTGAAAATGTGGAAGCACCAGTTATCAGGACAGAAGAACCTATTTCACAGCCGGCACCAGCAGTCGCTGGTCCTCCCAGATGGCTGAGGGATCACCCAACTGATGCTATTCTCGGTAATCCGGAAGGTTCTGTCCAGACTCGACACGGCAGTGCGCTCCTAAGTTGTTTTATTTCTCAAATGGAACCTACTTCCATAGGAGTTGCGCTAGAATCTGCTGATTGGATTAATGCGATGCAAGAGGAGCTTGCAGAATTCACTCGCAATGATGTTTGGGACTTGGTGGAGAGACCATCATATCAGTCAGTGATTGGCACCAAGTGGGTTTTCAAGAACAAGCGAGATGAGAATGGCACCGTGGTCAGAAATAAAGCTCGTTTAGTCGCCAAAGGTTACAGGCAGTGTGAAGGGATCGATTTCGATGAGACCTTCGCACCAGTTGCCAGAATGGAGGCGATACGGTTGTTCCTTGCGTATGCAGCGTATCACGGCTTCACAGTATTCCAGATGGATGTGAAGAGCGCCTTCTTGAATGGCGAGCTAAAAGAGGAGGTTTATGTTGAGCAACCTCCAGGCTTTGAAGTTGGCACCAAGGTGTACAAGCTGAGAAAGGCCCTGTATGGATTGAAACAGGCGCCCAGGGCTTGGTACGAAACGCTGTCACAATTCCTTATCAGCAATGGATTTCGGAAAGGGAAGATTGATAGAACTCTTTTCCTTCTCAAGGATGGAGGTGACATGCTGATGGTGCAGATCTATGTTGATGACATCATATTCGGATCAAGGAATATAACTCTCTGCGAGAAGTTTTCTCAACTGATGCAGACATCATTTCAGATGAGTATGATGGGCAAGTTAACATACTTTCTCGGACTCCAGGTCCAGCAGTCAGCTGATGGAATTTTTATCAGCCAGCGGAAGTATACGAAGGAGTTAATTCAGAAGTATTGCCCAGAGAAAACTAAGTCCCTCAGAATACCTATGAGCACCAGTTGTCAAATATTTCTTGATGAGCAAGGTGAATCAGTTGATCCTACCATCTACCGAGGAATCATTGGATCACTTCTCTATCTCACAGCCAGCAGACCCGACATCTCGTACTCAGTCGGAGTGTGTGCCAGATTTCAAGCCAATCCGAAAAGGTCACACATGGAAGCTGCAAAGAGGATAGTGAAATATCTGAAGGGGACTGAATCTCTTGGAATATGGTATCCCAGAAATGATGAGCTTACACTCATTGGATATTCAGATTCAGATTTTGCTGGATGCCGTATAGATCGAAAGAGTACCAGTGGTACGTGTCAGTTTCTAGGACACAAGCTAATCAGTTGGTTTAGCAAGAAGCAGCACTCAGTTGCTACATCTACCACTGAAGCTGAATATGTTGCCGCTGCCAGTTGCTGTGCTCAAATTATTTGGATCAAGCAACAACTGGAGGACTATGAAGTGGACACTAGCTGTGTTCCAATCTATTGCGACAACAACAGCGCTATGTGCATCACGAAGAATCCGGTTCACCATTCTAGAACCAAGCACATAGATATTCGACATCACTTCATACGTGATCATGTCGAGAAGAAGGATGTCAGCGTGGACTACATCAGAACTGAAGATCAATTGGCTGACATCTTCACCAAGCCACTACCAGAAGCAAGATTCAAGGAGTTGTGCATCAAACTCGGTCTTCTAGAGATTGATGCGAGCCCAAGTGTTGAGGAAGAATGAGTCCCAGCTCTCATTCTGTTCTTGGTCTTCAGGAGGATGCTGATTACGACTAAGTCCAAGCTCTTAGTTGTTTCCATTCAAGTGGTATCTCTAGCTCACTGATGGTTACTACTGGCGGAACTTATTCCTTAATTGTCCAAGGAAATGAGTCCCAGCTCTCATTTCAATTTGCCAGCATAAACCATCAGTTCAAGCGAAATTGGGTCCCAGCTCTCAATTTCAAGCGATGATAAGAAGTGGATTTCTTGAAGAGAAGATGACGCGGAATAAAATTGAGTCCAAGCTCTCAATTTTCTTATCCTTTGAGTTGTCAGCAGACAACTGGCGATTTCCTACGACTGACTCGGGTGCCAGTCGTAAGTACCAGCTGTCAACTGGTAAGGAGGCCATGCTGACAGGGGGAAGTATTCAACTGGCATATAACTGTTGACCAGTTATACTACTGATGACCAGTTGAGTCCCAGCTCTTATCTGACGATCTCTTGCAGTCCAAGAGTCTTGCCAGCTGTATCAGAAAAGGCGGGATTGTTCAAATCCGACTTGCGTGTACAGCCCTCAGAATTTAATGCGGCATTTAATGCCACATTTAATGTGCACAGTGTCTGCGCAGTCCGACGCTTGGGTGCCACCAATCGCTGCGTGCCACGTCAGCCCCACGGCGTAGCCCACGTCAGCACGACCGCGCACGTCGCACAGGGAACCGGGCCTGCTGATGACCGTCGATCCTCGCTTGCTGAGCGTTGATTCTGGACGTCTGATCCTGCATGGGCCGAGTATAAATACCCGATCACTTCCTTCGGGTTAACCTTTATGTTTCCCTACTTTCAGAACCCTACCTTTCAAAGTTCTCTCATCTTCCCTTGAGATTTTCTGAAACTTGAATATTTCTGAAGTCATGGCATCATCTTCTCGACCTCCAGCTGATAACCCTCGACCTACAGATGATAACTCTCCACCTACAGCTGATAACCCTCCATCAACACCTACATCATCCCAGCCTGGTTCACCAAACCTACCCCTCGCTGAAGCCCATATGCCGACATATACTGGCATAGTGAAGATTGAAGATATCGATTACACATATCCATTCGCCCGACTGGTTCAGTTGAACAGGCCGGCGACCAGGGGACAGCTCTCCAACGCGCAGGTTAGGGCTGCTCAGGTCCAGAAAGAGAAAATATTGAATGCGAAATTGGCCCTGAAAAATTTCGGGGAGGAGCTGATGGAGATGATTGACCGTGAAGAGCTCCGACAGTACCTGACAGCGACACCCCAAACTTTTCATCCACACATGGTAGCCGAGTTCTACGCTCGGGCCGTGATAGCTGACGACAGGAAGTCTTTCACAACTTCCGTTTTTGGTCACCTGATCACCGTCACTGCGGAATACCTCGCCGATCTCTTCGGACTGAGGAATGAAGGAGAAGAAGTGGCCACGTATCTTCAGGATGATACGGTGGAATTCCGGAGGAGGTGGGCGCAGTGGAAGAAGCCAGAAGTCACCGCCTTCCGGACTGGCATGAAGAAGTCCGAGATGGAGGAGTACTGGCAAATGGTGTGCGATCTTGTGGTTCGCATGCTGCAATGCGAAGTCGGCTCGTACGCCGAGTTGAGCCTGCGGAAGTTCTCCGTGATGTGTGCCCTGGTGGATGGAATTCAGGGAAACTGGGCCGAATTTTTCTTTGGCCGGTTGCTGGAGAATGTGGCGCGAAACATCATCGTGCCAACGGAAGGGAGATTTGCCCACGCCGTATCCTTCGGGCTGAGGATCAGCCACATCCTGGAGATGGAATTGGGTGGTGGCGTGGATCAGGGGGAACAGCTGGTTGGTTCCGACTTCATACCAGCCACGAAGGCGAAGCTGCCTCACCCAGATTACAAGAAGCCACGAAGGCTGAAAGGGAAGTCAGCAGTGGACCCTGCTGAGGTCGTTTCTGAGGAGGACTCAGAAGACCTGGGAGAGCAAGTGCCAGCTGTGGCTCTCCCACTGACTGATGAGGCAAGGGCAGAGCTGAAGAGGAAGCTGGAGACGGAGTCTCTCTTCGAAACCATGGAAGGCGCGGTGGCTGAGGCGACTGGTATCCACCCACGGGATGTACAACTGGTACCAGTCACCAAGAAGCCATCCCACAAGAAGCCCAAGACTTCCCAGCACCAGCAGCCACCACCAGCTGTTGCATATGACCCTGAGTCTGGGAAGATCTCCATCCCAGTCAAGAAGTCCATCTTGGGACTGACTGAGGAGGAGACCCTCGAAAGGATGACTCGCAAGAGGAAGCGAATCCAGACCAGAGCTCAGAAGCTGGTGGAGCAGGCGAAGAAGGAGCAGCAAGCCTCCATAGTCAGGAGGAAGCAAGCCCAGGCAAGGCTGAAGGCCTTGGCCGACCAGCAGAAGAGAGAGGCGGAGCTGGCAGCCAGGGATGAGAGGTTTGCCAAGATAAAGGCAGAAACAGAGGCCAGGCGCCAGGCAGAGCTGGCAGAACAGATGAGACTGGCGGCCAAGGGCAAAGGAAAAGCGCTCGAAATCTCAAGTGCCGGCCGACCAGCACCAGCCCCACCAGGCGAGCTCCTACCTGAAGAAACCTTTGAACGCCTGCTGGTGATGGGTGCTGACGAAGACATTATGTCTATCGTGGACCAGTACCAGGAGAAAGAGGAAGCTACTGGTGGAGGTGAGGACGTCCCACTGGCTGCGCAAGGGGAAGCCAGTGGAGGAGCTGCGGAAGACCCACTGGCCGCGCAAGGGGGTGCCAGTGGAGTAGAAGAAGAGCGGGCGACCACCCCGGTACAACTGGCGAGCTTCTCGGATGTCAGTTCTGAATCC
>JAPKLW010002973.1:21835-56167 GCA_026898455.1 Plectranthus barbatus | reverse complement strand
CCCCCAAAATCACAAATAATGAAAAAACACTCATCATTATCCCATTCGTCGACAATTCGAGCCGCATAATATCAGGCGGGTTCCTCATTACATCAATCGGCTTAACTCCTCCTCTGCACCTGATCCAAACCAATGTAGTACGACAATTCCTTTTGCCTGTTAGCCTGCCCAGAAATCTGCACGCTCCTATGGATCCGTGTGAGAGCAAATTTGGGAGCAACAAGCGTGGTAGCTCACTGAGGTTCGCCCACGATGTCGTCCTCGACAGAGGGTTTGGTGATGGAGGTGAGCGGTTGTAAAATTGAAGAAAGTAGAACAAGGCGCACGGAGTTGTTCCTCTGCAATGCTATCGACATTTCCAACACCGTTGAGAATATTTTTTTTTACACTTGTGTATTTATCGACGACAGAGGAACTCTGTGTGTGAGTACGTGAGCGTTAGGGAGAGAGAAAGTAGAATAAAGAAATTAAACAAGAAAAAAAAAGGGAAAAAAAAAACCAAAACCGTGTCCTTTTAGGCACAGCATGGTGTGCTGTGTTTCCTCCCACAGCAGAGGATCCAAATCCCAAAAAATATCACATCAACATTAATTTATTATTATTTTTTAGTTATATATTATATATGCACTATTTTTTCTATAATAATATAAATACACTATAAACAATAATAAAAATCTAACAAATTATATGTCACATTTTCTAAAATATTACATACCGTTAATTATTATTTATCATATTTAAATAACACAAGTAAATTTTTTTTATGAGATGATATTGTAAATGAATCTCTTATGTTTGTAGGCTTTGTATTTAATTAATTTCATTTTACTTTTATTAAATTTATATTTAGTTGAATGTATAATATAAAAAATAATTTATAATATTTTAATATATAATATTGATAAATAAATTTAAAGGATAATACCAAAAAAATATACAAATATATAATTTTATTATTTATATCACGATATTTTAAAATAAAATATTTGCGCATTGCGCGTGTGTAAATTTTAATTAGTACTCCCTCCGTCCCGGTGAAGTAGTCCCTTTTCTTTTCGGCACGGGAATTAAGGGTTGTGAGTGTAGTGGAATTAATATTTTATTGGTGAGTGTGAAAAAGGTTGCCATTTTAGGAAAATAGGACTATTCTATGGGACAAACAAAAAAGGAAAGTGGGACTACTTCAATGGGACGGAGGGAGTAAAAAAAATAGTATGTTTAGAAGTTTATGCTTCTGAGTTTTGAGTGTGTGTGCATTATTAACTAGAATCCCTATTAGTTTTGAGCCTAGCAATTATTTTAACGAGACATTGCACGTTTCAATTAAAATTATTATTTTTGTAAATAAATATATTTAAATATAGTGAATGATTTATTTCATTTATAAAAAACATTGTTTAGTTTTTGTTCGAGCAAATTATATTCAAATGTCTCACAAAAAATTAATTTTTAATATTATTGTTTCTATGACTTGACCATACGAGTTCATTCTTTGATTGATGATCGTCTACGGAAATTATTCTAATAGTAACATTTTATATATAATTATTTAAACTTATGCATTCAGACATTCACGATAGGGGTGAGCAACGGTCGGTTCGGTCTGAAAACCCAATCCAACCGTTCAAACCGCAAAACCTGAAAAACCAAACCGAACCGAATTGCACCGCTAGGATTTTTGAAACCGCACCGAACGAATGGGCGGTTTCGGTTTGGTTTGGCGGTTTGCACCGAACCGAACCGAACCGAACCTAACCGCACCGAACCACACGATTTCGGTTCAAACCGTAATTTTTCCACCTATTTTTCGTGTTACTACTGTTGCGGGGGGTAGTGGGGAGTCTGGGGACCGTGAGCCGTGTCTGCTGCTGCCGGGGGGAGATGTCGGCCTGCTTCCGACGAGTGCGAGTGGGAGGGAGATGCCGGCCTGTGAGTGATGGAGAGGGAGCGCCGGCCTGCGAGTGATGGAGAGGGACAGGCGCTGCGCCGGCAAATGGAGTGATGGAGAAGGAGAGGCGCCGGCGAGTGGAATGATGGCTGAGGGTGAGGCGTGCGGTGCGGGTCGATTGGGATTGGGAGAGACGAGGGGGGTTGGGAGAGGTAGGGTTTTTTACAAAATTATATTATTAACTTATTATTAAAAGTTTTAATTTAAAACTAAAATATAAAAAATATATAAAAATATTAAAAATAAATATATTATATTTTTGCGTTTCGGTTCGGTTTTTAAACCGAAACCGAAGCCTAAAAATCGAACCGAACCGAAACCGTAAATCTTAAAAAAAACAAACCGAACCAAAACCGCTACCTTAAAAAAACCGAACCGAAATCGCACCGAACCGCCGGTTCGATTCGGTTTGACGGTTTCGGTTTGGTTTTGCTCACCCCTAATTCACGAAAAGCTTAAATTCACGACCTTTTGATTATAGGTAAGGTGTTTTCACCATTATTATACTCCAAGTAGAATGAAAACTGAGATAAATTATAATCTATCATTTATTTTTCAATCTCCAACTTAAGAATTTATATGTCAAGATAAATAGAAATGGGATATTTCTATTCATAGATTCCATTTTTAACTAACAATTAAATAGTATAGAACTTTTTACCTCCCCCAATCAACAACCTACTTTGTCTTTGTTGACCCAATTATTTTTTTAAGTAATCATGTAAAAGCTCTTTTCTTAAATTTTTTAATTTTAAGACAAGAAACCCCTGTATACATAAAAATCTATGCAATTTAATTATTGGAAAATATTTCATAATTTAAGATCTGGAGATTGATTTTTTCTTAATTTCGACGAATTATGAAATGGAAGAAATTGGGTCACATAATGTGAAGATTGTTGAATCATGCGAAGAAAAAGATACAGAGCAAAGTTTTGGAAAATTTTTCTTGTATTCTCACTGTCCTCTCGAGCTAAACATAAAACATGATATACAGAGATAAACTCAATCACCTATTTACACGTGTCTAGCTCTAACTAATCGCAAGAAGACAAAAATTACAAGAAAAGAAATAAAACATAAAACAAATGAAATGCACGTGCAACATGCATGCAATCATGTGCTCGTCATTATCCTCCCATAGTTGACATTCTTCTTCTTTGTAAACTCCTTGCTTCCCTCAGATCGCTGGAATCTCAACACCCCTCAAGCTGAACCTTTGAGCTTGGAAAGAAGATCATGGAAAACATTAGGCAACAAAGAATTGGTAAAGATGTCGGTGGGCTAAGAACGAGTACGAACGTGAGTGGGAGAAATGAGCCCAGAGTTGTAAGTTTCGCGAACAACATGGCAATCGATTTTGATTTGCTTTGTGCGCTCGTGGAAGACCGAGTTTAAGGTAATATGCAGAGCGGTTATGCTATCACAGGAAAGAGGTACGGGCTGCAAGGATTTGCAACCAAAGTCGCCCAACATATAGTTGATCCACTGAATTTCATGAACATCAGCAACCATGGCCCTATATTTAGCTTCTGCAGAAGAACAAGATATGGTGGTCTGCTTTATGGCCTTCCAAAAAACGAGGCTATCGCCAAGAAAGATGCAGAAGCCGGTTATAGACTTTCTTGTTGTGCGACAAGTGGCCCAATCTGAATTAGAGAATGCTCTCAACTAAAGGGAATTGTGAAGATGATAGAATAAACCACAAGATGGGCAATTGCTAGATAGCGAAAAACATGTAGGGCTACTTGCCAATACACTAAGCATGGGGAGTGAACAAATTGGTTAAAGCTATTGCACTGCATGAGTGACATCCGGCCTTGTGAGGTTGAGATAAAGTAAGCGGCTAATGAGTTGACGATACTGCTCAGGGTGTTCAAAGACATGTAAATGATCTTGGTTATCAGCCAAAATTTTGATACCCGTAGGAAGAAGAGTGGAAATTGCATTGCAATTAACTATCCCAACATCTTGCAAAATGTCAGTAACATATTTGGTTTGACTAAGGAACATTTCCTCAGTCGATCGGGACAATTCCATACCAAGAAAATATTTTGTTTCACCAAGGATTTTAATGGTGAACGTTTCATGAAAATAAGATTTCATATTATTCAATTCTTCAATGCTTGTGCCTGTGATGATCACACCATCCAGGTAGACCAAGAGAAACACAGAACAATCAGGTGTGTTGTAACAGAAGAAACAATGGTCATGCGTTGATTGTTTGAAACTGTAGCTCAAAAGCTTATTTGTAAACTCTACATTCCATTTTGCCTCAAGGCTTGCTTCAAAACATAAAGGGGTTTTTTCAGTTTACAAACCTCTCACTCCTTAGCCTTGGTGTAACCGGTGGAGGTACCATACAGATGTCATCCTCCAAATTGTCATGTAAAAAGGCATTGTTGACATATAATTGATGCAAACACCAGTTATGAATGGTCGCAATGGCAATGAGCAACCGAACTATAACCACTTTGGCCACTGGAGAAAAAATCTCAGTGTAGTCTTCACCCTCAACTTGGGTGTACCCTTTGGCTACAAGCCTAGCTTTGTACCTTTCTATACTTCCGTTTGCATTGTACTTAATTTTGTAAACACATTTACACCCAACAACTTGCTTATCTGGAGGTAAAGTGGTGATTTCCCAAGTTTTATTCATGTACAAAACATTCAAATCCTCCTGCATGGCCTTGCTTGATTGTAAGTCTCAGGTTTTTTAGAAGCAGAGGATTGTAAGAGGTGGTTCATTGTTATTAACAGGGATTTCAACTGCATGGATTTTAGATGAAGGAACATCAGATTGGACAAACATGTTAGATAAAGATGAAAGAGAGAGCTTAGTTGGAACTGTAACAGGAGTTAAGGGGGGAGTGATGTCATTTGGTTCATGTATGATGGTGGGTATGCAAGTAGGAAGAATAACAGTGGGAGAGTTCACAGATTGAAAAGGAAAGACAGTCTCATGAAAGGGAACATCTCTAGAGGTGCCACTTTCTTTAAAGAAGGAATATAGACTTTATACCCCTTTCGAGCAACAAGATAACCCACAAACACACCGGCTATAGATTTGCTTGCAAGTTTGTCATGATGTGGTAGCTTATTTAAAACAAAAGCTAAGCAAAGTTTTAAGCATGGTGTAGTCAGGCAACTTATTGTGGATGACAGGGTAAGACACATTCCAGGATAAGACAAAAGAAGGAATGCGATTTATCAGATGTGTTGTTGTGAGGATAGCCTCTTCCCAGAAAGAATTTGGCAATTTGAATGGTGCAAGAGAGCTCAAGCAACCTAAATTAGATGCATGTTTTTTCTCTCCACCACTCCATTTTGTTATGGAGTGTAAAGACATGTTCTTCGATGGATAATTCCTAAGTTATGAAATAGGCTTTGGCAGTGATGATTGACAAACTCGCTGCCATTATCATACCTAATAGTTTTGACATGTTTGGCAAAGTGAGTAGCAGTATAGTTAACAAAAGCTTCAATAATGGAAGGCACTTAACTTTTGAATTTTAGAAGAAATGTTCAAGTGCATCTACTAAAATCATCAACTATGGTAAGGAAAATCTGACAACCATCTAAGGATTTAACTCTATAAGACACCCAAAGATCCATGTGCAAAAACTCAAAACATTCATTAGTGAAAATACTGCTCAAGTTATGTGAAGATTGATGTTGTTTGGATACAACACAAACATCACAAGAGCAATTGATGCAGGAAACAGGTAAGTGTATACAAGATTTCAAATGATCTAAAACTTTATTGGAAGTGTCGGGATTTCGTTGTCGTGAATGAATCACTCAATTCATATAAGTCCGGACCGTTCATGGATGTTGTAAATAATTGTCAATCGATAATAAACCCAATGCATGCTCCTATGAATTTAATTTGATGGTTTTAGGGATACCATACTTCCGTAGGGTTTGAATCTAGAACCGTGTTGAATCCAGATCCAATTCCACCATGCGAATAATTTGAATTTGCGGAAAGAGAATTAAACATATTGAAATTTTAATTCAAGATTCAAATGAAATAAGGGATTAGAAAATCCTGTGTTCTCGAGATCATGTCTTTATATCTGTATTCCTTTGCATTCAATCTTGCTACCGGTGAGGATTCCACAAGATTGTGTTGCACGAGACGAAGTCGAATTTCTTCTTCTCCCACTGCAGTAGGCACCGCCCCTATTTCTCAGACTCTAGGGTTTCAGTTGTTGTCACTTATGAAATCTGAGGAGAGAATGAACTATTTATAGTATTACGGTTAAACCCTAATGGGCTCCTTATCAGCAATTAAATTGGGTCAGACCTGAGACCTAATCCAAATAATAAAGTGGACATATGAATTAATTGCCCACAGGCCATGACATAATTAATTAATTAATATTAATTTTTTCACCACATAATTAATACTGACATACCCCTTTATTACCACGTTATGAGAACGAGTTGCATCAACTTGATAAATTCCCATATTAAATAATTTAAGGTTACTGGACATTCATTAATTAATTGGAGCTTCTGACATGCTTCACACAATTAATTAATTTCTTATTTTCCTGAGCAATACCGCTCAAACAGTATCATTCGTGCTTGAACATAATCAGCCTGCAGGACTTTAGCACGATGAACCTTATTGAGCTCCTCAAGGAATGTCCTCATCCTATTACTCGGATATGGTAACCTAACTTCAGTCGTCAGAATGTTTTACACAAGTTGTTGTCATCCAAGATGCGAGTATACGAGCACGTTACTCATGCTCTCCTCCAGGCAAGTCAAAGCAACAGACAACTCGTGCATACTCCTGAACCTTCGTTAGGGCTTAGATTTAATCAAGATATGAGATCTTGTATTATCTGAAGTTAGACAAATGAATACATCTCACTTCGGTCTAATTAATACGCAACCGCACGTACCATCATATCAAGTGATCAAGATAAATCACTTCTATCCGACTATGTTGCAGCCTACACCGACAAACTTATCCTAAACGTTGTCTTGGCTATTATAACAATATTTAAATCTCGCTAGGTCAAGCAATCCATACGTTCTTCTACGATCTACAACACACCATATGATCTCTCTATTGACGAGATAAGAGGATAACATTGTTCTCGCATGTAAGTTTGTTAACAGATAGGAGATAAAGTTGAATGTATATACACTGTAATGAATGTTTTCAATATACAAAACTCAACAGGAAGAATGTCCAAGTCTTGCATGCCATAGATTGACAGATAAGGCTAAGGGAAGCTTACTGAAGACAGGTTGTCCTTCAGAGATAGACTGAGAAGCATAGAGGATTTGAGATTGTTCGATGGCTCAAGGAGTGAAAGATTTTTTTATCAAGGATGTATAGATGTTTCACCATCTTCCCAATAGCCACAACATGCAAGGTTCTGAGGTCCTATATAAAACAAAAGGTATTATAGAACCTGAAGAACAACTGAGAATCTGCAGTGGCTTTTGATACAGAGAAGATTATATTTGAATGCATGTCAGACCATAACAGACTTAAGAACTAAGATATGAGACAACAAGACAAACCCTGTGTGAGTGACTTCACTAGTGGTTTCATCAGGCAAACAAACAGGCATAGGCTTATGGTGTTCATGCAAAAGGGCAATATTTGTACACATGTGACTAGTTGCACCCGTATCTATCACCCAAGAACCAAAACTCACACCAATAGGACAGAAGAACTACTTACAAAGTCGCCAAGATGAGCCATATGCACCATATCCATGCTTTATTCCTTAGCTTCTTTCTAATTCATGAGCCTCTGAAAGACTGAAACTGTTTTATTGTGGCATATGATCTATCATTTCAGTCCAAAAGTGTTTTAAATGATTGCACAACTAGATCTGTTTATTTCCTTTTGGAATTCTCCCACCAGTCAGGATAATCCTTTAGTTTAAAGCAGTTTTCAACAACATGCCCTGACCTTTACAGTAGGTTCAAGTTAAGTTACTCCTTCCATACTCACCCTTCTATTTTGTGAAGTTTGATCTAGACTTGCTAGCCTCTCTAGACCACTGTTGTGCTCCCTTAACATGCATAGCTACACTATCTAAACCCATATGATCAATGACCTGTTTATTCTGCTCTGCCTTTAACATGATAGAGTATATTTTGTTTGCAGTAGGCAACGGTTCAAGTAACAAGACTTGATTCCTTTCAATGTTAAATCCATCATTCAGACCAAGTGGGAACTCTAAAGACCTATCTTCCATAAACCTTTCCTCATACAATTTCATCATAGATCTAATGGCAGAGTCAACACTTTTCTTAAAATCACCTGATTGTTCCTTATTGAGTTCTTTCATAATATCCTCAACATTAAACATAGGTCGAAGTTCCTTTAATTGATCACTCTAGTCCTTTAGTTTACCATAATACTCTGCTATACTAAGGTTATCTTGTTTCATGTTCACAATATCTCTCTTAATCTGAAAAAGCTGCATGGAGATGTTGGAAGACCCATACCTTTCTTCAATCTCATTCGACATATTCACAACATTATTGACGAAAGCAACTGACAAACAAGGTCCTTTGATGTGGCTGTTTTAATCCAAGAAACAACCATACTGTCTACTTTCTTCCACCTTCAAAAAAAAATTTAAAACTGTATTTGGCATGGGGCAAGTTCCATCAATTATTCCGAGCTTATCTTTAGATTCAAGGGCAGTAACTATCACATTCTTCCATAGGTGATAGTTGGTGTATGTGATAGGAGATGGCACAAGAAGCATGTCGGGATGATCGGACCCGTGCAACTGCAGTTGCTCCTCATAATAAGCTTTCAGCTTATCGGTCGCCATTACGTGATCAAAACCTGGCTCGCGACACCATGTGAAGATTGTTGAACCATACGAAGAAGAAGATACAAAGCGAAGCTTTGGGAAATTTTATTGTCCTCTCGAGCTCAACACAAAATGTGATATACAAAGATAAACACAATCACCTATTTACACATGTCTAGCTCTAACTAATCGCAAGAAGACAAAAATTACAAGAAAGGAAATAAAACATAAAACGAAAGAAATGCATGCGCAACATACACGCAATCACTTGCTTGTCATTATCTTCCCATAGTCGGCATTTTTCTTCTTTGTAAACTCCTCCCTTCCCTCAGATCGCCGAAATATCAACACTTTGACAATAGGGGTGGGAATAGGCTGGGCTAGGCTGGGCTTTGGTCCCAAAGGCCTGGGCCTGCTATAACTTGAAGAGACCTGAGTCTGGCCTGTTATCTATAGTAGGTCTTTATGTAGGCCTAAGTCTGACCTTTTTAATGAAATAAGCCTGATTTTTAGCCTGTATAAAGCCTATGAGAGCCTACTTAAAATTTATAATGTATATTTTATTTTTAAGTTATAAATATATTATATTATTTCAATAGCAAATACATTTAATAATTTAGATAAATACATTATTTAGTAACAAATAATTTATTTAACTTATTTTATTATTCATAAATCATAAATAAATTTTTAATTCTAGATAATAAATATATTTAATTGATAGTATATGATTATTTTCATAGGCCGGCCTGTTAGGCTTAGTAGGCCTATTTCCGAGCCTGAGCCCGGGCCTGCTTAGCTAAATAGGTTTTTTAAATAGCCTAAGCCTAGCCTATTTACGAAATTGGCCTGATCTGGCCTGGCCTGTGGTAGGCTAGGCCGTAGGCCCCTGTCGGGTAGCCCGACCTATTCCCACCCCTACTTGACAATACTGATCCCACCTTTGCAAACAGAGGAATTTATAATTTATTTTTATAAGTGTATATTTATAAATTTATCATGTTAATGGGCGATAATCTCTTCTCAATCTTTCACATAATCAGAACTTATATTTAAAACTTATTTTTCAGACACTTAATAATTAAATATTCATAAATTTAAGTGATTAAATACACTATACTTTTGTTGCAATTTTCAACAACATCTCATCATGTTTTAGATTTATGATTAATATATAATATTTAAAGTAATCACTATTTATTAAAAACATTTGCTCTAAATACATTTATTTAATTTAAGAAAATTTATATGTGAGAGACTCTATTTTTTAAACCTATTTATAAATTTCAACCCAAAATTTTAGTAAATGATGTATTATTCCTCAGTAAATGATATATATAATCTTTTTTTATTCAGCAAATCGAATATTTAGTCTATATTCACTAAATCATGCATTTTAGATAATAATGATGTAATTAATCTTCACTGGTAAAAAAAACACATTTCTTCAATAATTCATTAGAGATTTGTAATGTCATGTGTACTTTAAATAAACTAAACTGTTAGTAAATTACTCGAATCTCGATTCGATAAAATTTTATTTATTTAACTAACCAAACGTGAAAACCATAGTATTCGACTCATGAGTATGTTAGTTAAAATTAGTAAAAAATATAAAATAATACTTTGATGATTCAAGAGTAATAATATTAATAATAGATCTTTATACCAATAAGAAAAACCTAATTTCAGCATGTATACAATATTAATTTTGAGCGAGTATGTAATATTAATTTTGGAATAAATAACTTTTAATTTCAAAAATAATAATGAATATTTTAAATGTATTCTAAATTGAGAAAGTTCGTTTAGGCTCGATCAAGACTCGATAAAGTTCATGAACTTCAAAGTATTCGATAAAAAGCTCGAAGCTCGATTCGATACTAAATGAGTCCAACTTGAACACGACACTGCTCGGCTAAATTCGATTTGATTACACCCCTGTGCCCAAACAAGCTCACTCGATGGCCGATGTTTTGCCTTTGCTCATATGCACCTTAAGAATTTTTTTATGGATCACTTGTCATAGTTATACAAATCATTGAAACTCTCATCAACTATATAATATCATTCTTGTGTAATCTCATCATCTCTAAAGAAATAAATTCTATTTATTTATGTCAACCTTAGCTCAAACAAAACAAATGTATATTTCATATAAGAGTCGCTCATTGTACAATCACTCCATGCTGGCACATAGTCCTTATAAGATTGGAAGCTTTACTTTCTTATCAATTTATTTTGGAGAAAATCTAAGATGTTTTTTTTTTAAATTTTTTTTAGGTTTTCCAAATAAGAAAAAGAGAGAGGGAGGGAGGGAGGTAGATAAGAAAGGCAAATTCAAAGTGAAGAAATAATATTGGTAGAAAACAAAGCAGAGAATTATAGTGTGTTTATTTTACAGAGTAGGCAATAATTGCTTGTACATTGGGAAAACACCCACACCCGCACTAAAAGACGGTTGGGTTGGCTGGCCGTGAACCAGAAGAGCCACCCCGGCGAGTTGTTCCGCCGCACCCCCCACGCAATTTCTATATTTTAATATTTTCAATCACTTGACCTAATTCCTATCAGTTCAACCAATTTTTATCAATTCTACTTCAGATTTTCCTCCTTCCATGTTTTTTTAAAATATACTAGTACTACTTATGATGCGGTCATTGCATTAGGCTCCGCTCACTTCTGCAGATCTTCCATTCACTGTTTTTCCATACGAGGTGAACTCTTCTTTCTTTCTTGCTACCTGCTCTTTTGATTGAACTTGGCTGTTACTTGTCTTGAGCATTTAAATTTGAAGTCTTGTTTTATTTTTATCCGGTGGTTTCTTGAATTGCTCATTTAGGCTACGTGCATTTTGTGTGTGTGATGGGGATCGAAGGTAGTTTGTATGTGCGTGATTTGACTTCTGGTGTGCTTGATCATTTGATTGTTGCTTCGTAGTAGGTTATTTTCATGTGATCGTGGTTACTGAATTGGGGTTTGCTTTGGTTGAAGTTGCGGAGTCTATTGGGAACTTTGTCAAGAATTGGACATAGAAGTTCCCTAGTCGCTATTTGACAGTGAAGTTCATTGATTTTGATTAATCCTATTCATTTCTATTTTTCTCTTGTATAACTTTTCAGTTTTGATGCTGATACATCTTGTGGTATATATTCAACATGCCTGGAGCGACTAAAGAAGCAACTCGAAAGAAGTTGCTTTTAGAAGATGATGAAAGGACTTTAGAAAGCTTGAAACAAGAACTAAAGCCCCAAAATAATGGTCACTCATCGATATCTAAGAGTAAAGCACGAGAATTCAAACCCCAGACCAAGGTTCACCCATCCATATCTAAGAATAAAGGCAAGGGCTCAGACAAAGACAGGGGAAATGTGAGCTTGAAGAGGAGGAAGGATGTCAATAAATTGGTTGTGTGCAAGACCAAAGCCTCCAAGAAGCAACCAGTTTCAAGTGCTATCAAAGTTAAACCTACAAATGTTAACTCAAAGGAGAACGAAAAAGTAGATGATCGGAAATTAAAGAGAAGGAGAAAGAAGAGGAAAAAAAACATGGAGCTTGATGAAGCTTCTCGGTTGCAAAGGAGGACGAGATACCTATTAATAAAAATGAAGCTGGAGCAGAATCTCATTGATGCTTACTCTACAGAAGGTTGGAAAGGTCAGAGGTATAAAATCATATACTAATGTATTCCATCTTAACTGCCTGTATATCCTTTATGTCAAATGATTATGTTAGTCTGTGGCCCTCAGGGTGATCAGTTTTAAATTAGAGAATCTTGGGTGAAATGTGGGTTTATATTGGGAGGATAAGATACAGGTAAGCCAAATTTCTTTGTATTGATCAGGAAGCAAATTTTAGTTTTGTTCAAGAGGGGAGTAAGCTACTCAGGAAAGAGTTGAGGGAAATTGCAGTGGGCTAGTTTTCTTATCTCATGCTTTTCTCATTAGCCATTAATATTATGTGTGCATTTTACTTACAAGAATTTAACTTTTTCCTCCAGCCGAGAAAAGATTAAACCAGAGAAAGAACTACAAAGAGCCAAGAAGCAGATATTGGAGAGTAAACTAGGGATACGGGAAGCCATTCACCAATTGGATTTGCTAAGTTCTGAAGGGCGCATCATTGATTCAGTAGTTGCTCCTGATGGATCTGTTCATCATGAACATGTCAGCCCCTTTTCTTTCTTCATGTAATTGTGAGGAAATTCATAAAATTCATAAATATTTGGCTACTGATTTCTCAACTGTCATATTGTGACCCTTTAAGCAGATTCAGTTGACTCTTTGTTATGTGTGGAAGAAAAGAATGGCTTGGATAAGAAAGCATATATATATACATGGATGGGCTTGCACCCATTTTACTCTTTTTCGCAACTAGATTGAGGAATTCACGGTTTTCTTATTTTATATTCAGATAATCTGTGCCAAATGTAAGCTGCGTGAAGCCCTCCCAGATAATGACATTATACTTTGTGATGGGACATGCAATCGGGCTTTTCACCAGGAGTGCATGGATCCTCCATTATCGACAGAAAACAGTGAGCTTCAATTTTATTGTTTCCTGCCTATCAAATCGAATCCTATCCTTATAGTAGCACAAGTCAAACACTTTTCTCTTTGTGAACTACATATGATGAAGTTAGCAATGTTGCCAGTTCCTCCAGGGGATGAAGGGTGGTTTTGCAAATTTTGTAAGAAGAAGATGGAGATTTTGGAAGCAACAAATGCTCACCTTGGGACCCATTTTCCCCTGGATAGTAATTGGCAGGTAGTTTTATCTGTAACCCTTGGTACAGATTTTACACAACCATTGCTCATCATTTGATACAGTGGCATCTTGGATTGTAACAGGATGTCTTCAAGGAAGAAGCTGCATTACCTAACGGTGCAAATTCTGTGTTATTCCAAGAAGAGGAATGGCCATCGGATGACTCTGCGGATGGTGACTATGATCCTGATAGAATTGAGTGCAGTTGCAGTGGCTATACGTCTAGGTCGGAGTCTGATGCTTCTCAGATCAGTTCCAGTTCCGTGGGGTCTCTTGATGATGAAGATGGAAGGTTTGAAGAGGGGAGCAGCAGATGCTGCGATGAAACTCTAGAGTTAATTGGGGTATATTCCAATGAGAAACACAGTAGTGAAATTGTATCCCATCCTAGACAACGAGCAGACGTCGACTATATCAAGTTATACGACGTAAGAAATCAAACTCCACTTTGATCTTATACTTCTAAAAGAATAATTGACCTATTCTTGTCTAAGGTTGGCCAAAGATCTTCTGAAAACTCTTCCATATTGTGAACTGGGAATTCCTTGTATACACTAATTTCTTTGGAGGGAGGTTGGTGGTAATTCTCTAGATTACAGAATGCTCTATTCAAGTTGAAATGTATATGTTTCTAATACAATATTCAATTACTTAGAGCACAGCATACGATCTTGGTATTTCTTCTCGTAACCACCATAAAAATGTGGATAACATAGTGGCAGGTGTATAATTTTGTTCTGTTGTCCTTAGGAAATGTTTGGAAAGAATGCTACTGAAAATGAACAAATCAGTGAAGATGAAGACTGGGGTCCTGCAAAGAAGAAGCGGAAAGCAAAGGAGACTAATGCTGCCAGCACTTTCATGACTCAGGGTGAAACTGATAAGAAGATTTCTGCGGAACCTCTTTCAGAATTGAAAGAGCAAGAATTGACTAAGAAGATAAAAAGACCAATTTCCAGACTTTCGCATGATGCAGTTGAGGTAGCATTTCTTTATTTATTTGTTACTCTTCACTCCTTTTGCCACTTCATTCTGCTTGTAATTTTCTTCCAGAAACTTCGACTTGTTTTTGCTGAGAATGAACTTCCAGAAAGAGCTGTAAGAGTGAGTCTTTCAAAGCAGCTAGGCCTAGAATTTGAGAAGGTAATGTCTGGATAAATTTTAAAGAATTAGCTTTAAACATGTGAAGTAGAGATGATCAACTCAATTAAGCCGGAGTTCTGAAATAACAAAAATTACTTGCAGAAATCGTTTAAGTTTTCCAACATAGAATATTATTTCAAATTTCTTTATGCTAGTTCTCATTAAGTTCATCCTTAGGCTGCAAAATTGTCTAAACTGTGAAATAGGATTGATATTCGGCATTCACTATGCCGACCAAAATATTGGCATGCCAAACATTGATCCATCAGAAACAGACAAGTAGAAGCACATAGTGTTTACTGTTGGTTATAAATGATTGGTGATTTACTTAATTTCCAATTGTAGGTCAACAAATGGTTCAAGAATGCACGGTACCTAGCATTGAAAGCGAGAAAGAAAGTCAGTATTTGTTTAAGATTTCAGTATCTGTTTTAATTGTGGCTTAATTTGTCTTCTTTTCTCTGCTCTCAACTGTTTGGATATAAAACGAAGCATTATTATGGTTTTCAAGATTGGCAATATAGAGATGCATATTGAACCTCTTACCAACCCTTTTTGTGGCTTCACGAGGATATCATGGATTCGGGGTTGTAATCCCTACCCTTACCCCTATCATCCTAACTGTGGAAGGGTTGAACTTTTTCTAAAATAAAAGGAAAATAAAAAGCAGTAAATGCTGGTTTACTCTCTTGTTCATTCACATTCAATTTGGACTGCCAAATCAGTTGAGATTTTTGGTGCCTGTGATCATACTGTGATAGTACAAATCAATTTAACATTCATCTTGTCACCTATTTTTGTTCATAAAAGAATTGTAGTAGTATGTCACGTATGCTTTCAGTTAAACTGTATATCGTGTATCTGTCCTTTGTATTCTGTTCAGCATGCATATCTATCATTAGATTTTGAAGTCGGAATAACTGACTAGCCATGACCTAACAGGCCGAAAGAGGACAAGTTGGAGTTAGCCCTAATGTTGAAAAGGAATCCTCATCAGAAATTGTTAAGGGTGGCCTTGGTCAAATCTCATCAAGGATCAATATTGCATCATTAAAGACTAAGATTTCAAAAAGGCTTCGTCGAAGAAGGAATACCCACTTGCTGAACCAGAAATCATTGTTACAACCAGCAGGCAGTAACCAGGTATTTATGAATAGTCCTCTAGTAATAATTGATATGGATATTTATTATAATTCCTCATTAGGCTAGAATAACCTATTCTGAGTTACATTTTGTTCATCCTAGATTCTAGAGTAAACAGTGTAAGTTTGATGCTGTAAGAAAAATGGAGTTTGGAGAGGACAAATTAATATGAAAATTTTGGTCTTCGTCGTATTCCCTCTTTTGCTCAACAATACACGTGGGACATTTTATTCATTGACACTTGCTGCTATCAGATGACTCTGGATCTTGGTGATGATGTGAGCCTGAAACATTTAAGAGAGAAAGCGAAGGAAGCTAAGAAGAAATTGAACAGCAAAAGCAGGGAGGATCTGCTGGAAGTAGAAATTGAGATGGAAAGACTCTGTCAAATGAAGAGTAAGGTAGAGAAAATGCAGCAACGCCTACTTGAACTTCCAAGCTCGAGGTTTGGCAAAGCTGGGGGGAATAACTCAGGTGATGTGTCTGTTCTTTTTGTACCTGTAGCAGAATTAAGGGAGAAAAGGTGACCAAATTTTTCCCTTCACTTTTTTTCTTTTGTTTTGCTATAGACTTGATTTTGCATTTTGATCTACTAAACCATGCTTTTATTTCTCTGCAATTAGAGAAATGGAAGTCCTTTTTTGGTGAATAGACAGCATCTGTAGATAACCGTGTCCGGCCATGTAATACTAAAGGAAAATGAGGAAGCAATGAGTTCATATATTTATTAAGAGATGAAAGTTTTAACTGGGTGGTCTAATATACTCACTCTTGTTACAGACTTTTGAGTTCATATGCTACCTTTTCTTTTCTTTTCTTTTTTGCCGAATGCCTTTTTGTTCTTCACTTGGAAAGCTATAGCTTTAGGGCAAGAACATTGGAGTTATAGTTTGAACTACTTGCAATATGTTAACATCAATTGTGTGAATTGTTGCTGGTTGGTAGCATTGCTACATTCATAATAAATAAATTAGCTATATATCCTTGTGTGATGCAGTAAGCCTATAGAGGCAATGACCATGTAATTAAGGAGTGGTTCCACACAAATTAAGGGACTTGATAGTTCTACTCTTACAACTTAAATGACAAATGTTGACAAGGTGCCCCACTCAATTATTCATAAACAAAACAAAAAGGTACAGACTTTAATATGGGAGGTCCCCTCCTGATAATAATTCATTGTAATATAGTTGTGCATTAGCTATTGTCTTCATCTTTTCTTTTCCCAGTTTTAAACGTGGCAATTTCTAATTTTTAAACAGACAAATGATTAGAGGATCCACCTCAATCCCCTCAAAACAACAGTTGAATTATTTCCAAGAATTAAAAATTCGTTAAACTTCTGTATTAAACGTATCAAAAACTCATTGGTTGACGAAAAATGAAAGTGGGCATCATTTCATTTATTGTGTTTTGCAAAAACTAGGTCTTATAAATGGTAAACGCAATTTAAATAATCAACTTAATATACTAAATTGAAGTAGTGAAAACACTGTAGCAAATTTCATTATTCCCGCCCTGTCCCGCTCGAATTACATGCAATCCCATCCTCACGCACAAACCCACACACAACACAAGTTTATTAAAATAATTTATTATTTGATAATAAAAAAAAATCAGACTGTGGCTGGCTGACAACTTTTTTCTAAAAGCTGAGCAGTAATTATTGCTTTTTTTCTATCTACTACCTAATATATATATATATCTATACTAAAAGGAATCGAAAAATACTGTAGAAAAAAAACCAAATCCCGCCCATTCAAAAACTATAAAAATTGTGGTTTAAATTTAGCCACGTTTCTAATACTAAATACTTTCTGCAATGGGCAAAATTTTCACAGCTTTTCAGACATTTGGTTTTCAAAAATTCAAAATTTATCCTCTTCATTATGGATGACTCTGTTCTCCAATCTCCACAATGGTTCAACCATCTTCATTCACCTCCAGTCCCACCTCCAGTCATTTCTTTCATCTTCTAAACAACCTACATCCACCACTTTCATCCCCTCCTTAACCACCCTCAGGCATCGACTTTGTTATTACCAGTAGGTAAGGTTGAGAACTATGCTTATCAAATAGGATGGGCGGAGCGGAGTTGCGTTGAAGCTCGCCAAAGATCGACCCCGCTGCGAATAGTTTTCCTCTCCCAAGTGCTGCAAAGGTACTTTATTATTTTCTCAAAAACTTCAAGATAAATTAAAAATAATTTGAATATGAGAGCTGAACATAGTTATTTAACAACACAGCTTAGCTGCAGACTGCAGTAGAAAGCGAAAATAGCTGGACGACGAGATTGTCTCTCAGGCGTATGGTAGTCAGCGACTAGAGGTTGAGTGTTCAACTACCAGATCATATCCGATCACTTCTTCCGACCAAAAGAGCAGTCATCCGTCCAATGCCTCTGTTAATAAGAGTTTCAACCGAGGGCCCTGATAGGGTTAATGTTGAGGTGATGTGCAGTGTGGACGTGCTTCCAGTTAAACGATTAACCGCGCAAGGCTGTGTGGGTCTGCACAACAACCAAATAATCTTGAGAGAGGGCCGATATAATATCTAGCAAGGGTAAATCTTTTTTCTTTTTTTGTTTAGATAAACAAGGACAAATCTTTTGAGTTATTTTGCTTTCGTGGAGTAGATCTGCCGAGAAAGGTTGAATCCGGCCGAGTGCAGCGGCTTCAGCAACAATTTTGAATGTGAGTTGTACACTGTGCTCGAGAAGCAACTCAAAGCATGATTCAAAATCAAGGAAGTGGCCGAGTAGTCCCAGTAGAGCAGAAGTTCGCTTGGTTAAAGAGCAGTTTTGTTGCCGGTTCGTCGTACCGGCTGCAGCAGGCAGAGCTTAGAGGCCATCTTCCATGATTTTTTATAAGGTTGTCAAGAAAGATAGAATGATTGTCAGCGAAGAGCTTCGCAGTTAGTGGTTCTAAAACTGCGAATGTAAGAACGATGAATGACAAGAAATTAGAGAGGATGGTAGAGAATTTGAAGTTTATACACAGATCTGAGAAATAAGAGCAAAATTGTTACTGTTATTGAATGTTGATCTTAATAAACCAAAAGCTGGGTCGCTAATTGTAGAAGCTGGAAACTATTCATTGAAAAGGAATAGGGAACGAGAAAATGAAATTTAAGTTAATAATGGTTTTTTGTATTGGGAATGGAAACTTGACATATAGAAAAACTGACTTGAGACATGATGGATGTCTTGGAAAAAGAGAAGAGAGTTAAAAGCATACTTTGATATTGGAACTTGAAAGTGTAGCGTAGGAAGAGAGAAATGAACAAGTGTGTTTTCTGAACGTATTAAATTTATGATATAATCATATAATATGCTGATGAGTACCCAATTAACAAATCAATTAAATTGTTTCAACAAAATTTAATTGATGCCATTACATATAATTTATATTTGGAGTCATTTCAGTAAAATTTAATTTGATGGTTTTAAACCAAACTAAATAATTAATTTGAACTTATTTTTTGATGGTATCTATTTTCTTTTTATTAAATTTGTTTTATCACCGTTAACATAGTTGTTAATGTGAAGTTCTAATATTACTTACAAATCAAGTTAGAAACTGGCACGAATATCAAAAGTTTTATTTCACTATTTGTAAATTATGTGATATCAAATTCAAAAGCATTATTTATGAAAAATTATATAAAATTTTTACCAAATCTATAGTTTTGTCAGAGTTCCGACATATTTTCTACTTAACTAGAATTGTACCCGTGGGTTTCGATAGCATTTTCTACTCACCATTTAGGTATTTTTAACAAATTTCATTCAATCGATTACATGAATTCAAAATTATTTAGTGTGTTGCATACATATAATAACTAATGATAATATCCTTAAAATAGGTGAATAAAGAGATTAAAGTGAGAGGAAGAAAGTAGGTGGAGACAGTAGAGTTTTGATTGTCCTATAATTTTTATTTATTTGTTTTTTTGGAAGAGATAAATTATAATTTATGGAAGAGACATAAATTATATCTGTCAAGTTTGGAGGTGAATTACATTGAGGATAACATAGTAATCTTTTTTTTAATTAATAAATAGTTAATGTAATCATTTATGGATTCTAATCAAATCTGTTATTTAGCATTACACTTTTATTTATTTGCATTTTTAAAAATGCATACACATAAAAACCTTCATTTTTAAATGTATGGTTCTAATGCAATTAAAAATTTGAGATACATTATAATAAAAATTGTATTTTATAAAATTATTCCGTGCAACGCACGGGTGTAATTCTAGTTTTATTCATCAAAACATGAAACCCAATATTTCTATTGTCAACAAAAACTTTGGAAAAACTAGGATTAGTAATTTCGAGTCTTGCTTCAACCCTACTCCCTCACTATCCAGTGTAACATGAATTAATTGAGTTATAACTAAAATAAAAAGAAAAAGAAAAGGAGAGAAACATAGAAACTACAACAACAACAAAATGGCTCCTAATCATCCGACGAATTTGGCGTTCTAACAAATCGTCCCTGCAACATCAAAAACAATAATGAATGTAAAAAAAAAATAAAAAAATCATATTACATTCTTTCCTATTTAACATAGACAGAGTAATTTACCTTCATTCTAGGGCGTCGGTCTGCATTGACTTTACGGACCTCGTATCGGATTTTTTTGGAGAAAAGGCGCGTGCGGCGTTTCTCCTTATAACGAAGCACGCTCGCCTCCCTCACTCCTCCGTTGTCCCAAAACAAGTCTATCTGCGCCAGCCTCGCCTGCACCCATCACTACATCCATTAACATTTTGTTTCTTAACTATGAAAAAGGAAAAACAAATGGGATTTTGAGCATGTGACCTATTTATTCAATAAGAAATCAACTTTGTCGGATTTTTTTTTATCACAAATTATATTTTACTTCGTTTTTATTTAGCTTTAAATATTTACACGTGAAATCAAACATTATGTGTACTAGAAAAAGAAAAAATAACTTATTTAAAAAAAATGCAATGTTAAGAGGGAGATGAGGTAACGAACCCGAACATCATTTCCGGCGGAGTCGGAGGCCGGAGAATCAGTGGAAAACGGCGATTCCTTATCGGACCAGGCATGCAAGACGGCGTCGTAGTTGAGTTTGAGGAGGAGGCCTGCGCCTGCATTCGGTTGAGGGAGGGATTCCTGAGCTATGGAGCTTGGCTTGATTTCGGCTTCCACTTTCTTCTTTTTCTTGCTTTCGCTGCAAACCTTAGGAGCTACGTCAATCACATTTACAGTAGGGAAGCTCCACCAATCACATCCATCCGCATTCCTCATCGCCCTCGATTCTCTTCTCATTCCGTATCCCACCTCCACTCCCAATCCCAAACCTACCGGATAGCCATAGCAGAATGAGCTATTGATTGGTTGTTGAGTTTGGATTTGGGTTTGGGTTTGTTCATTTTCCTGTTCAGGATTTCCCATGATGCTCTCTATCCCCTCCCCCATTTCCTCGTCCAAAATCGATTCTGCGTCGAACTCAGAGGAGTCGATCTCCGCGGGACTGTCGCACGAATTCGCTAGGCCTTTGATCTCGATCGGGAAGTCGGGCTTGGGGTAGATCAGCCGCGAATCCAGCAAAAATCCGGAGCTGTCAACTTCTTGCGAAGGCATCATGAGCAGCTCCGAAGGCTCGAACAGGAACGAGTTGGTCATGTGGATGCTGGTGAGGTTGCCGGTGGGAAAAATCTTGGGATAGGCGGTGGAGAGAATGGCAGCGGCCTCATTGTAGGTCTGATTCGGCCGCTTCCGCGGCGTCCGCGGCTTTCTGGTGAGGGTGCAGTTGCTGGAGTCGGAGACAGTGGAAGACGGAGACGAAGAATTCGAAATCCACGAAGTGGAAGAGGGGGATTTTATCACCTCCAAATCTATCAAATACGCTCTGCCCCCTCCTCCACTGCTCAAACACGAAGAAGCCATACTCTTCTTCTTCAAAACTCCAACAACTCACAGTAGATGATACATTTATTCATACTAAAAAAAAAATAAAGAAAAACCAGAGGAAGGTGGATTGTATCACCGAAATAGAAGGCAGCAATGATGAGAGGGGGGAAGTGAGGTCCGAGGTGGAATGCTAAAAACAGAGCGTATCAGCAATTAATGCAGGAAAAAAAAAAAAAAAAAAAGGCAGAGAGCAGAATTCCTCCCAACAAGTATATACTCCTATTTAAGATGAGAAGAGCGGGTCACGGGAGAGATGGGGGCGGCGGTGATAACTGTAAAATGTAAAATAAAGCAGCATAAGATTGATAATCACAGTTGAGCTTCTCTCTCTAGAAGAAGGAGAGATGGTATTGGTATGGGGGAGAGAGCGGAGCAGAGCAATGGCCTATACTTTGTTTCTGCAGTTGCTAATGGACCACTCTGTTTTCTAGTTTTTTCTCCTTTTTGCTCTTTTGCACTGCACTTCCCTTTTTATTACCAAAAAGCCCCATACCTTTTTTAACTCCTTTCTTCTAAACAATTATTACAATATTATTTCATCTTCTAAAACTTCAATTAATTGAGTGGAAGGTCATACGATCAAAACTATACAATAATTTTAAATTTAATTAAAACTTAAAGGATTTTATATTTACCGCTCATATTAATATGGCGTACAATATTTTTTTACTCTTATTCTAAGAAAAATTAGAAGTAAAGTATATCTTGTGTTAGTTTGTTGAGTCGGTTGTCAATCTAAAATTCAAATCAAATTATTGGTGAATAATACAATCAACTTCAAAGTGAGCTTGTTTGGTAAATTATGCACCAAAAATAAATTTCAATAATAAACATTGTATGTATACATATATATATATAATATTAAATATTTTCTCTGTTCCATTGAAGTAGTCTCATTTTTTTTTTTTGTCTTATAAAATTGTCTCATTTTCTTAAAATGATAAACTTTTTCACATACACTACTATACTTACATCCTTTAATTTCCGTACCAAAAAAAAATGGAATTACTTCAATTGGACGGGGAGTATGAAATTTTAGGATAGATTATATCTTCATGATTGTGTGGATTATGTGAATGAATTATTAAAAAAGTGGTGAAAGATCCAAGAGCGAGTGGATTGATGGGTAAGTGCCTTATCTGCTGAGGTGGCGCGAGGGGATTGGGCGGCGAGATTGTGAGGAGGTGACGTGGAGGGGGCTTTACTTTCACGGGTATCTAGAAAAAGTAGAGAGATGGAATTTGGATGATGCAATGATTTGATGGTATGTGTGGCACTCTCTTCTTACACGTTCTCCTCTTTCTCTTCAGTCATTTTTTCATTTCATTCACTTTCTCTCTTATTTCTTCTCTTCCCCTACTTTATTTTTTTGTTTCCAAAATAGCCTCATAGTTAATATTTATTCACCTTTTAGAGCTTAAGCTATTCCACCAAACATGAACAAAAGGGGTTGAAGATAAAGAAAATTAAGATAAATATTTTTTCAATATTTAAAGAATAATGTCAAATGGTATTTATACTATTGTAAATTTTGCTCAATATTTATTCAAGTTATTATGTTCGAATAGGAATTTTGTTTAATTAATAACCTAGAAATTTAAGACCAGAAAAAAATTATATTTTCAATAATACAAACTATAGAGTAATACTTTGTCACTCAAAAGTCTATAATATTTTTAGTCGTCGAGAATAATTTCAAAAAAAAAGACGAAAATGTCATTACTAATACCACAAATATAATTTAATTTTGCAAATGCAAAAAACAGTTGGAACTCGCCATCATGTCGACAATCATTATTATAACTTACATTACTAAACCTTTAATAAATGTTTTGACTAGTTTTACTTCATAATAATATTACTATTATTATTTCATTATAGATATTTGGGAAAAGATTAAATATGAAATTACCTACATCAGTTCCCATTCTTTGGAGTTAACATGTTAAGTAAAATTTCCAGTTATTACCCAATTATATATATACATTTTTTGTTTTTTTTTTTTTAAAAAAAAACCCTTAGGTAAAAAATTCGGAATCCACCACTAAGTATTGGAGCCAAAAGATGAAATTGAAAACCTCTGGGGAAGTTATTGAATATCCAGAAAAGTAAATATTAGAATTTGGAGGGTATATTCCAATATTTGCGTAGGTTTTAGAGAAACAAAGGTAGACTATCCCTTCTGTCAGGGTTTAAGGTTCTTTCTTTCGCCAAAGATATTTTGAGAAATATCTCAATCTATCAGCATCTTGCATAAATTTTAATATTTATCCACCTAACTTTAACAATTTGCCATATAGCCCCCTCTTGATTTGTATATACTCCCTCGTTCCCGATTATTTGGTTCATATATTTTTTTTTAGGGTGTCCCATTTATATAGTCCATTATCTAAATTTAGTATTGTTTTTTGCATGCGTTTACAAATTTACCCTTATAAATTAAACATAATTAATAGAGTTATTATTAATAATTATTGCTAAATAAGGGTAATTCAGAAAAATTGTTCAAATATTTAATGTATTCATAAATGAGTTTTGACATTGGTGCAAAGTTGAAACATGACCAAATAAATGAGATGGATGAAGTATTTTTTTTAATAATAAAAACTAACATATTCTTTTGCGAGATAAAATCGTATAGATTTCATAATTGTTTTCTGGCATAAAAATGGATATAATATTTTGCAATACAAATTAATGCATTCTTTTTTTTTAAAAAAAAAGTTGTGTTTAATGTTTTTTTAAATGAAAAATGAAAAAAGAAAATGCAGTAAGATATGTTGGCCACAAAAGTAATTGTCCAAGAAATTTGTTTGCACCACCACCCAACTCCCTTATCTCATCGCAACAACAACAAAAAAAAAAATCTATGGCCTTTGATTTTGGATAAACCCTAAATAATTTAATGCCCATGATTTTCACAAATGGTGAATCTATCTACCAACCATTTGATTTATATCTATAAGTGTTTTTCTTTTAATAGTTTTATGTATCTAATTTTCGTGTTTTGTATATTGGGACTCATCTGCACCGTTGGATCTTGATAGATGGACGGCTTGGATGAAAATTTTCAAATTTGCGTGCCATTTTTGTAGATTTATGTTTCTAACATATTCTAGAGAAACCCTTAATTGTCGTTTTTCCATATTCTATGCATGATTTTTTTTTAAAGCTTATATATATTTTTTTTCTATGGATGGAGAGGGTGAATTCTTTTCTATTTAACATATAAATTAAGTTCTTTAACGAGTAAGATCGAGGTATACTATTTAAACGGAAATAAATGTATTCAAACTCATACTTAATTGATCATAAATGAAGCACTCAACTACGTGAACTCTACCAAGAAGTAATACAATTTGGTTTTTCAAGGAGCATAGTAATCATAATTTATTATTTATTTTCCATTTTGGATACCGTGCATATGATTATTGGAATTTATGTTTTAAGAAAAATACTAGTCTAAAAAACACACTCTACTAAATGTTTGAAATTAATAACTAGTACTAAAATAAATTAATTTAATAGTGAAACATGAGACAGAATCTAACACATTTAAAAACAGAAGATTTCGTCGGCAACAAAAGATTAAAAAAAAAAAAAAAAACTCTTAACCATTTGATTATAATTGAGTTGTTTCCTACTCGATGAAATACCAAATAAAGTATATATGTTAAGCAAAGAAATATATCCGACAACAAATGAATCATTCTAAACGTCCAAATTGATCATACACAACGTAACATCAAACGTTAAGTGCCACAAAATTGGAAAAAATAAAAATAAAAAAGATACGTAATTAATTCTTTATCACAAAATTGAGAAATGTGTTTGGCAAGTACTTTCAGAGTATTTTTCTTTTTTGTCAACTTTCAATCGATCATTCATGTAGAAACTTCATTAAATATTAGTATTATAGAACAAAAAGAAAATCAGAATAAATTGATATTTTGTCTTGCTTTCGTGTTGAAGAGTCGAAACAAATGACTAACATATCTAAATAATATAATTTCTATAAATATCCCAATAAGAAAAAGAAAAATAAATAATTTCTAAAAAGAAATGATGTGTTATGATATGAAGAAGTAAGTGTTGAGAGATAGAAGATAGAAGAAGAAAGAAAGAAGATAATCTTGAAGAAGATTTGGTAGAAAACCTAATATAAGTGGGAAGACAATTGATGATAGAAGTCGATATCATTGCCATGCAATAGATAAAGAAAAATACAAAAAATGAAAAATATACGTTGAGAAAATAGGATAGTTTTAGGATACGGCCTTTGAAGATAATCAAAGGGACAGTTTTTGAAAGAGATGGCCCCATGCTTTTCAAGTATGGTTTCATTCTCCTCACTTGGATTAATTAATGGGACCATTTCCCCATTTTTTTTACTTTTCTTTTTCTTTAAATTTTTAATGTGGGCAAAGTTATGAGTGAGTTTATTTTCATGTTTGTTGTGGTTTGATTGATTTATGAATGAATGAATGAATATCTTGTGAAATTGTTTAGACACTACAAAAAAAATTGTAAATTTGCGACAAAAAAAAAGTGGTCGCAATTTAGCGACGGATTAACAACGGAATTGCGACGGAATAAAATTTTAAATTTAGCGACCGAATTGCGACCAAAATATTGGTTGTTAAATTTTGCGACCAAAAATTTGGTCGCGAATCTGTCGCTAAGTTCTTTCTTTTTTTATATTTATATTTTTTAGTGCGTATAATGTATGAGATTATTGTTTGGTTCAGTGGTAACGCGTCCATCACGCGTGCGGGAGGTCCTGAGTTCGAACCTCCTTGAACGCAGGGCACAAAATTTAAGTACAAAAATTGTGACGGATTTGAGACCAAAATATTTAGTCGCAAAATTTTGCGACGACGGATAAAATCTTTGGTCGCAAATTACTTTGCAACCAAGGTTTTTGGTCGCAAATCCGTCGCAAAATAGCAGTTAGCGACGGATTGCAACCAATTTTGTGGTCGCAAAATGATGAATTTTTGGTAGTGAGATATTAGGTTTAGTCACGTTTGGGTGTTATTAATTGCTGATGAAATTCTATTTGATCTTTTGTTGTGTACAATATTACTAGTTGAATTGAAGAGTGAACTCAATTTAGCTTCTAAATAATTAGTTTCAAGTCTATTCGAATTACATTTTCAAATATATATATATATATATATATATATATATATATATATATACTTACAATAAATGTTTTAAAAATGAATTACAAATAAAAATAGAATATTATTTTAAACACGTACGTCTCCGACCCACTTAAAGCTCATCTGAAACCCCCTTCAGCTCGTTCCAAGCCCATTTTGAAGTGATCCTAACTTGTGCTTGGACATGATTCTTATATTTTGGCCCGGCCCAACACGGGCCATCTCACCAGTGGTCCGGACGTGCAGGGCCACTTGACAACTCTAGTGGGAGGGTTTAGGGGTGTATAAGTGCGAGGTGAATCATCAAATGACACTACTAAAAAATTGCGAATTTGTGATCGATTTGCGACAAAAAAAAAGGGTCGCGATTTTGCGGCCGACTAACAACGGAATTGCGACCGAATAGAAATTTTAAATTTTACGACGAAATTGCGATCGATTTTTCCGTCGCTCAAATTTCCTTTTTTTCTAAATATGTATATTTTTTAGTACATATAATAAATGAGATTATTATTTGGTTCAGTGGTAACGCGTGCGGCACACGTGCGGGAGGTGCCGAGTTCGAACCCTCTTGGACGCAAGCCACCAAATTTGATGGTTGGACCGGCCGGTTCAAAACTGGTTCAAAAAAATTTTAAAATTTATTTTTTGAAGGAAATTTATTTGAGACGGATTTCGGTCGCAAATTTTTTGCAACGGAAATTTCGGTTGCAAATCGGTCTCAAAAAATTGCAACGGATTCAATTTTCGGTCGCAATTTTTTTTCGCGTCCAAAGTTTTTGCGACGGACAAAATCGATCGCAAAATAGCAGTTTGCGACCGATTTACAACCGATTTTTCTGTCGCTAAAACGCGAATTTCTGGTAGTGTGGATGAGTAATTGTGTAACTGTGATTGCTGTCATTTCCTTTTTGTTTAATATATAATCTCTCTCTGTGTGTGTTAATTACAATGTAAGAATGAATGTGAAAGGAAAAGGGTGAATGTAGGAGGTGCAGCTGGGATTGGATTAGAGGTAGCAAGAGTTTTAGCTTCAAGATATGCACATGGAGTCAGCAAAGCAGCAGATATTCGCCAGTGTCTGCACGCTTAGATATATATTCTTAACCGGACTTGGCTTCCTTGAAATCCATTTTCCTCTCAACATCTTTCATGTGTGTAATCATACTCATACACGCATCACTAAATTCCAAATAAATATATTAACCATCTTCGATTATCACACATGATCATGACCAACCTCTTTCAGTATTCTGGCCTATATATGGATCAAGTGCCTGATTTTTCATTTTGACTTTATTCAATGATATTTATACAATATATAATATACTAAAACAATTTCAGAATTTTCCCATCAATTTTTTTTTGAAGTGTATCCATGTAAAAAAATATTAAATAAATTTATTATTATTTTGTAATTATTAGTTTATTTATTATAAAAAATCACATTTCCAATGACCAAAGTTTTTATTTATTGTGCCAATTCACCCATATTCTAGCTTCTTAAAAAAATAAGATTTCTAATTTACAGACAAATTTAAGTTTTAAATATTATATAAAAATTTAGAATTTATAAACTTTCATTAAAAGTGTGCATTTTGGACCATAAGCTAAAATATTATAAAATTATACTCCCTACATCCCGCATGCGTAGTCCTATTTTTTCCGGGCACAATTATCAATGTTTGTGAGTGTAGTGTAATTATTTTATTGGTGGGTGTGAAAAAGTTTGTCATTTTAGGAAAATGAGACTATTTTATGGAACAAACAAAAATGGAAAATGGGACTACTCCTGCGAGACGGAGAGAGTATTAATTAATACAGTATGTGCTAAAAAATGTCAAACTCATGCAATTAACATATAATGAATTTAATATATCAACATATGTTATTGTTATGAAATTTGTTAGAAATCTCCTTACTTTATATTGTTTTGGTGGGTCAAAGTATGTAAAAGTCATCTTAGTTTATCTCTAGATTAATTTCAATTCGATCTAAATGGAAAGTCATGTATAAGATTTCTATCGAGTTGTAAACTGGAGTTGATCTGAATACAAAATTGATGAATCAGTCTGGGATGCGCGAGACTCAACAAAATAAGATTCAATCGAACTTACAAGTCTGGTTTATACGAGTCTGGACTGACAAATTTTGGTCTACACCAAGTATGGGACAAGCCAGTATGGTTTTATTAGTCCAAGATACCAAACTTAAAAGTATTGGACCAAGCGTATACTAATTGATAACGTCAACAAGCATGGACTTGCAAGTATGGCGACATCAGTATGGATATTTAAGTTCCAGTCCAGCACAAAGAGACAAAGTGAATGTCCAAAGGAACGTACTGTAGGGTTTTCCCGTGAACTGAATCACCAAAACCAATTTGAACCGGATCGATTTATGGATATTGTGCACAATTAAATATACAATAAAACCTAGCATGCTCCTATGAACTTAATTCTCATATTTTTGGATTGAGGGATTACCGTAACTCCGTAGTGTCTGATCCGATCTTTTGCGTTTGAACTTCCACTTGAATTCAATCACGCAATTCGATTTTTATCTACGGAAGTAGAAATTAGAAATCTAATTTCTAGAATAAAATCAAAATCAAAAGAAAGAGAAGAGAAATCTATTGTTCTCCAGATTAGATCTTCAGATCTGTTTCCCGGTGCGTTCAGATCTGCTACTGGTGAGGATTCCACAGATCTGTGCTTTGAGCAGGACCAGAATTCGAAAATTCTCCTCCCTTTATCTCTAGAAATCGGCGCCCCTCTCTCTCTCTCTAGGTTTAGTGTTTTTCAATTATATTATAACTTATGAGAGAGAGTTTTCTATTTATGGACCTAGGGTTGTAAACCTAATGGGCTCAATTCAGCACACTTTTCTTGGGCCAGACCTGGGACCTAATGCAAATAATAAAGTGGGCCTATAAATTAATTAATTCCCATGTCCACAACCCAAGACACAATTAATTAATTAATATTAATTCTTTTTCACCACAGAATTAATACTGACCTACCCCTTTATTACCACGTTATGAGAACGGGCTGCATTAATTGAGAATCCCCATATTTAAGGTTACCGGACATCCATTAATTAATTGGAGCTTCTGACAAGCTCTAACTACAATTAATTAATATCTTATTATTCTTGAGTAGTACCACTCAATCCTTATCACTCGTGCCTGAACTTAATCAGCCTGCAGGACTTTGGCACGATGAATGTTATTGAGCTCCTCAGGGAATGCCCCCATCCTATTACTCGAATATGGTTACCTAAACCCAGTCTCAGGCGGTACTACACAAACTGCTATTACCCAAGATGCGGATATACGAGCACGTTACTCAGGCTCTCCACCATGGCAAGTCAAAGCAACAGTCAACCCGTGCAAACCCCTGAACCTTCGTTAGGGTTTGGACTCAATCAATATAATGAGATCTTGTATTCGCTGATGTCAGACAAACGAATACATCTCACTGCGGTCCATCAATACGCCACCTCTGCGTACTAGCATGTCAAGTAACCAAGACAGATTACTTATTCCGACAATGTCGCAGCCATCCGGACAGACGTATCCTCATACGCTGTCTCGGTTGTGATCAGGTTTATGTCTCACTAGGTCAAGTGATCATACTGTCTTTTGCGATCTACAACACGCCGTATGATCGTCCCTATCAGTGAGACAAGAGGATACCATTGTTCATCCATGTAAGATTATTAACAGATAGGAGAAATAAACCGTTGTATACTCATTATAATAAATGATTTCAGTATACAAAACTCATCACGTATTGACAAGTACAAACTTTAAGGATTGGAAATTCCTTAAAGTCTGCAAGCTCAAGACCCCAGTCTTGATACATCGGACTTGCCAATCCAGGATTCCTCGAACTGACAGACTATTGTTCTCACGAAAAGACGAACAATCGCTGTCCATGTCAGAAAATGCGGAGCAGGTGCATAATCTCTAAAAAAGGCACCACCTACCCGCCGATTGCAACAGATGACAGAGACTTCTGATTGGACAACCTCTAATCTGTCTCTAATGGATAATAAATTCAAACCTTCAGCCTTTTGTCTATAAACAAGAAGATTTCACCAGAAGAAGGCTACAAGAATCGAACACACTTCTGAACCTGCTATTTACGATCAAGTTGATACGCTACTGAAATTTCTAGTCAATGTTCGAGGCTCTTAAGCTTTCCGTGTGTCACTTTAGTGAACACGCGACTCAGAACTTCTGAGTTCTTGAGTTATTTCTCGGTAATCTTTGTCTCCAAGAAAGATTACAACAGACAAGAACATATAGTACTTTGACTCTTACGAGCTTATTGCCGCCAAGCTGATAGTTTCGGGAAAACTCTAAACACCTCATTCCGGCGCCAAGGATGCTGCGTAATGTGCTCACACTCCAAGGAGTTGCAAAGAGAATGACAAGCAAGGACCAAATGAGTGAGCTTGTGAATCGGTGGATGAGGCATTCACCGACAAGCGATAGATCGTTGGAGCACCTCCTAATCTTAGTGGATTTCCAGACCTTAATTCTGAAGAGTGGACATAGGACCTTTAGAGTTCGCACTATAACCTTTGTCTTATTTATTGTTTTTATTCTAATCAGCTTACTCGCATTTCAAACTCAACTCTCAAGTGTTGTAGTATATATTGAAAACTGACATTAAGCATACTCGGACATAAGTACGAAATTAAGATTTGACAAACCAAACTGACACATCATCATCAGTTTGAATAAGTGCAAGTTTACCTTAATTAAATTATTTTTCCGCTGTGCAGCTAAGTGTTTCATGATAAACCGGGACCAAAAGTTATTAATGCATTTTAGAATATATTATCTTATATTAGAAGATGCAATTTAAATATAAGTATATCCTTATTCAGTATTATTTATATATTTTTTTAAAATATTAAAATACTTTCTTAATACATTTAAAATAGATATAATATTAACTTTAATTGTATAAAAACAATTATATTTTCTTATATTGAGATTTAAAAATAAGAATATAAAACATTATTTCAGTGGTATAATTCTAGGTGGAAATATTTTAAAATACCCAATTTTATAAAAAAATATTTTGAAAATACTCACTTTTTATAACACATCACAAAAATACCCAATAACACAAAATTTTACATGGGAATTTGTTTTATGTGGAAACCGATGCAATTATTGGTGTTATGATGATGATCTCATAACCAAAAATATATTTTTATTGATTTTTTTTAAATAAAATATTAATAAAAGCAATAAATATAAATTTAAAATGTTTGTTGGTATGAAACAAAAATAATAAATGAGGTAGGAATGTGGTAGGAATCAGGTCTGAACCGGACTATATCATGTCAGAATCTGGACCACATTCCTACCTCATTTACATCATTCCTAGCTCATTTATTGCAGTTCATACCAACAAACATTTAATTTTTTTAAAAAATTTGGTCAAAATCTTTTCTTCAATCTTTTATTTTGTAAACAATAAAATTACTAAAATGAAAAAAGAGAATAATGTCTAATTAGACTGTTATAATTCAAAATTCTTTTTTTTTTTTTTAAAGGACACCTGGAAATTTGATTTTGACAGATTTTGGCAGACAAATGTACTTTTGGGTATTTTTGTGATATTTTATACTCCATCTGTCCCATTTTATTAGTCTCACTTGCCTTTTTTGTCTGTCCCATTTATTAGTTCTGTTTCCTAAAATAGCAAATTTTTTACTCACGAATAAATTATTAATTCTACTACACTCACATACATTGGTTTATGTGCCATTTTCATTTGGGACTAATAATATGGAACAGAGTGAGTAAAAAATAGGTATTTTTAATAGTGTAAAATATTTTAAATAACCATTTCCACTAAACACATTACAAATATACCCAAAACATTAAACATATTTAAGAAATACCCACTGCCCTAGTCAGAGTTCGTTAATGCATGAAATCGAGAAGATAATTAGTTAATGATGATCAAATCATTAGCAAATATCAAATCAGGCGTGTATTATTCTATTTTTTAAATGAATAAAGTGAATATTAAATTTAGAAAATAAGACCGTAAATAAAAAAACAATTATTTGTTACAGTCGGTGGCGAGGTCGGTGTTGTGTGCTTGACACCAACCTCGACACCGACTCAATATATTTTAAATTAAAATCGTGGTCGATGCCACGTAGGTCGGTGCCGAGTTGCCGTCGAACTCGACACCGACTGTCGGTGTAATTCAAGACGGTGTCGAGGTCAGTTCCTTTGTAAAGACACCGACTTTGACACCGACCCCCCCTTTTTTATTTCAAAATTATTACAATTTATGAATAATAATGGGTAGGCTCTTTCATGCACGTGAATGTACGAAAATATGAGTGGTTGAAAGGAGCGGTTTTGCTCCAAAATACAGAGGTGTGTAGCTGTACTCATAATTGAAATCGAATAATAAATCTGTTGCTCTTCACTATTACACTCAAATTTGAAGAAAAACACACGGTCTTCTGTATTTTTTTCTCAATTTTTACGGTATTCTTTCTACTCATTTTCCATTCTTTCAGTTTATATCTTCGTGAAGATGGAGAACTGGTGTTCAATTTTTGTTCACTACAATGGTCAATTGGATGATTCCTGCAACTATATTGGTGGACAAGAACGATTGATTTACGTTCCATCCACCAATATGTCTGTAAATTATTTGAGAAGCAACATCCAACAGATTTTTGATGCTTAATATATATTTGGTGAGTGTAATTTGTATTATACATCTCAAAGCCGCAGCGGAAGAATTGTGAAATCTTTGTTGACGACTGATTTGGAGTTGCAGCGGCTTTGTGCTCTATATTCGGAGCCCAATATTTTTGTTATTATGAAGGGTGCTGCTGGTGTTGGGACTTCACAACGACAGCCCTCACCCTACAGACCATTTATTGATGGATTTATATACTGAAAGCATTATGATTGGTATATTATGTACAAGGTCGATTGGTTAATATACTGGGAATCATAAATGTTGTATGTTCATCTCCTGTCTCAATTAACAAACGTGTGTCGCAAATGCAATTATCCTCTTATCTCGTCGATAGGGAGATCATACGGTGTGTAGAAGATCACGGAAGATCGTATGGATCGTTTGACCTAGCGAGATATAAATAATTATCACAGCTGAGACAGTTCCAGGATAAACTGTCGGTGTAGGCTGCAGCATACGTAGTAATAAGCATCTAATCTTGGATGGCTTGGTATGCTGGTGTGGGGCACACATTGATAAGGACCTAAGTCGAGATCGATTCTTTTATCTGACATTAAAAGAATCTAGATCTCTATGGCTTGACGAGATCCTAAGCCTAAATGAAGGTACAAAAGTATATGCAGATTGTGTATTACTTTGAGTTGCAGTGAAAGGCTCT